>CM069143.1:72974536-73036209 GCA_035221665.1 Okamejei kenojei
GCTCCATCACACACGCTGCTCAAAATGGCTGCCACATCCATCAAGGGACCCCACACCATCCTGGCCTCACACCCATCAGGTAGAAGGTACAGGTAGCTGAAATCGGCAACATCCAGGTTCAGGAACAGCTCTTCCCCACAGCCATTCAGACCGGGTTACCACAGTCTTAGGAATAAAGGGGAGGCCATTTAGACTGAGGTGAGAAATACACCGCGCTTCCACCCAGAGTTGTGAATTTGTGGAATTCCATGCCACAGAGGGCGTGGAGGGCCAAATCACTGGATGGATTTAAGAGAGAGTTAGATAGGGCTCTAGGGGGCTAGTGGAATCAAGGGATAAATGGGGAGAAAGGCAGGCACGGGTTATTGATTGGGGACGATCAGCCATGTCACAATGAATGGCGGCGCTGGCTCGAAGGGCGAATGCTTCTCCTGCACCTATTTTCTATGTTTCTATGTTCCTATATAAAACACAACTTCAAACTAACTCTTAACTATACAGACTATTGCACTTTATCTGTTTATGTATGTGTATTCTTATGGTCTTATGAGTATATATACACACTGATCTGTCTTAATTTATGCGGACATATTTCTGTTGTGCGGCAGCAAGCAAGAATTTCATTGTCCTAATCTGGGACACATGACAAGAAACTGTTTTGACTTGACTTGTCCTTGACTTGATTCACTGTGATAATCTATTGCTGAGGGAATCTGTGAACTTTCCAGCATTTTGTGTGAAGGCTTTCGAAGACAGATTCAGAGCCACTTTCGAGATACTTGCGGAAATGAAGTGTGTGGGAGAATTATGTAGTTGATTTTGCAGATTTTATTTCAGGTTACAGATTTCTCTAAGGACCAGGATCTTGAACTGCGTAAAACTATGAAAGAAACCCTGTATGCTGTCATTGTTGTGGGACCCGCCCATTGTGGAAAGGATACCCACAGGCGGACTGTCATAGACAAAAGAGCATTGTTTGATGCAGCCTTTTGAGCTTTTGCTTGCCTGTTCTGCTTTACCAGCAGCGTGAGATCATCCACAGCTAGAAAGTAGCAGATGATCTGGTCAGTAGTGCGGATCACACTGCCAGGAGAGTTGGAGGAGCAGATCGGAAGAACACTTAATAGCTTAACACTTAAAAGGCCTACACTTCAATGTACGGGGTGCACTTTGGGACATCATAGAATCTAGAAACATATGAAATAGGTGCAGAGTAGGCCAATTCGGACCTTCGGCCTGCACCGCATTCTATAGATCATGGCTGATCATCCAACTCAGTATCCTGTACCTGCCTTCTCTTCCAGACCCCCTGATCCCTTTAGCCACAAGGGCACATCTAACTCCCTTTAATGAATAGCCAATGAACTGGCCTCAATACCTTCTGTGGAGGCATTCCACAGACTCCACCACTCTCTGTGGGAAAATGATCTTCTCATCTCTGTCCTAAAAGACTTCCCCTTTCCTTAAACTGTGACCCCTTGTTCTGGAGTATCCCCAACATTGGGAACAATTTCCTGCATCTAGCCTGTCCAACCCCTTAAGAATTTTGTAAGTCTCTATAAGATCCCCCTCAATCTCCTAAATTCCAGCGAGTACAAGCCAAGTCTATCCAGTGACATCAAATTAGGGTAGGATCTTCACAGTGATTTAAGAGCCTGTCCCGTCTTAGGCAATTTTTTCGGTGACTGCGGGCATACTGTCACAATGTAGACAGATGACCGAAAAAAAGGCGACTGGACCCCCCACGACAATGCTGACGTGACGACCAACATAGCTACGACAAACCTACAGTGCTAGTCGATGTCAAGCTACGGCACGCTACCATCAACGGCGGACCCATTAGGACGTCCACCTACGACCACACCTCGACAACGAGACCACATAGGCGACAAAATACGAAACCAGGCGACACATACGTCCACCCGCGACATGCTATGGACAAGAAAAACCCTGTCGGGCGGCCAACTGAAGACAATTCAGTCGCCGGTACCTGTCGCCGGGTGACGTAGGTTGATGTAGGTAGTCGCAAGGGAATTTCACCGCAGTCTGCAACCCAGCGACGACTTAACGTCCACCTGGGCGACAACCTAGTCATCTGGCGACAAACTACGAAATCACGTACTGACAGGAGAAGGACAAATACGTCAAGCCATAGTCGCCGGAAAACGGTTTTGAACATTTTCAAAATCAGCAACGGCAGAAAAACGTTACGACATTTTAGGCGACTTGAGGAGTCAACTGACGAACATACAGGCATCACCCCACGACCACGTGGCGACAGCCTTAGATGCCTGTAGTGCTGAAAAAAATCGCCTAAGTGGGACAGGGGTTTATATGGCTCTGGGGACAGAGATTTCAGCAATCTTGTTCTGGATAGGGGCCGGACGCATGTACCCCCCCCCCCCCCTTATGTGAGTGGATGGTGGGCCACATCTATCACGTGTACACATGGATCTCGCCCCCATCCCGCCCCGGATGGCAGGCATCAAATCACATGTTCACAGAAGGTGCGCGGCCGTGCCAGCGGCTTTGCGCAGGATGTGGTACAGGTAGAGCTCGGCTGCGCTCTCGAATGATTTACAGGAAAAAAAATCCGCCTACGGGCCGGGTGATTCTGGTTATGGGCCGCATTCGGCCCGGGGGGGGGGGGGGGCCATAGGTTACCGACCCCTGGTATAGAGGATGAGACGGACAAATTATGTAGGAAGGAACTGCAGATGTGGTTTTAAACCGAATATAGACAAAAAAACTGGAGTAACTTAGCAGGAGCGTCACCCATTCTTTCTCTCCAGAGATGCTGCCTATCCCGCTGAGTTTACTCCAGCATTTTGAGTCTATAGAGGTTGGGGACGGTTATGTTTCAGTTGTACAAGATGTTAGTGATGGCCGCATTTGGAGTATTGCATTCAGTTTTGGTCACCCTGCTACGAAGGATACCGTTACGCTGGAAAGAAATGCAGATAAAATGTATGAGGTTGATGCCAAGGCTCAAAGGCTTTCTTTTTTTTGCTTATGGCGTGCACAGTCTAAAGTTGTAGGACAACTTGATCTATTTGATTTATTTGATTGTGCACACCAGGTTGATTGCATTTGTCGAAACAGGGCGGACCACGTGAAGGTTCCACCCATCAAATCTACTCCGCCATTCAATCATGGCTGATCTATCTCTCCCCCCCTAACCCTAACTCTCCTGCCTTCTCCCCATAACCCCTGACACTTGTACACAGTCTTTTACCAAGGGCAGGGCAATTAAGAACCAGAGGCTTAAGGTGAGAAAGTGAAGATTATGTAGGAAGGAAACTGAAGGGCAACTTTTTCACTAGGAACCTGAAGGGCAACTTTTTCACTAGGGAAGCAACTTTGTATTCCCATTTACCTTAATTCCATATGCTCTTTTTGCCCTCCAAATTTTCCTCTTGAAGTGCAAGCTACACCTTCTACGAGGATTCAAGGCTCCCACCTGCCTATGTCTGTCGCTGGGTCTCTGCTTTTCCTTGACCAGAGCCTCAACATCCTCTATTTTCTCCTGGGATTCCTACACCTGCCAGCCTTGTTTTTAACTGCTAGCAGGAAACATATTGCCTGTAAACTCTCCCTATCTCACATTTTAAAAGTTCCTCCCTTTACCTGCAAACAGCCTCCTGCCATCAACTTTTAAAAGTTCCTGTTAACACTGGCCTTGTCCCAACTTAGGATTTCAACATTTGGTCCAGTACAATCCTTTTTTTTAAAACTAATTTAAGACTAATTACAATTATGGTCCGTTGGTCCCAAAGTGTTCCGTATCCTGGCGGCTTTTGAGGGATCTAAGTATATTCTTTCACCAAGAGGGGTAGTTGGAATCTGGAAAGAACAACTTGATGGGTTGCTGGAAGAGTGCAACCCATACAATATTTGAGAAGTATCTACGAGAGCACTTGAATTGCCAGGGCATAGAAGTGCTGGTAAAATGGATTAGTGTAGATGGGTACTTGGTGATTGGCAGGGACATGCTGGGCCGAAGGATCTATTCAGTGCTACATGTAGATAGGCTTGATGATCAACAGGGACTCTATTTGTTGAGAAATGCCTATCTTCCATCTGTAAATTCTTCTTGCATAAACCTGTACAAAGCAGCAGTTTGAGAGATGTTACCTCTGCAGGGACTAGGTGATTGAAGATGCCAAATTATAAAATACTTGATCAAATCAAGTCGTCGAGTTTATTGTCAGAGTACAGTGAGGGTACAGGTACAATTAAAATCTTGCATTTAGCAACAGTTATAGGTACAAAGACTCAGACAGCACAAAGATTTATAAATTGTATATTAAATTATACTTACATTTTGCAAAGAGCATGCAAAGAAATAAGACAAACAAGACATTAGGGCAAAACACCAACTACCAAAATACTGTCAACATGTCTCTTGTCCCACCAGGAACAATCATTAAGATACTCAAAGACGGTGGCAAAGTCTGAATACCATAACTGGCTGCAAAACAAAGTCAGGCAGCTTCACTGGTGATAGTGCGGCCCTACCTGACTAACTTAATGCATTCTATGCTCGTTTTGAGAAGGTCAACATCTGTCACATCAGAATCAAGTGTGTCTCTTCCAAGGGTCACTGTTGCAGAAGTTAGGCTAGTCTTCCTGAGACTGAAGCCAAGGAAAGCAACTGGCCCAGATGTAGTCCCTGGCTGTGTTCTTAGGAGCTGCATAGAAAAACTAGGATGAGTATTCACGGACGTCTTTAATCTCCACCTACTCCGTTCTGAGGACCCCCCCCCCCTTTGCTTCAAGAAGACCACTATTCATCCCGGTACTGAAGAAAAGCAGGATCTCATGCCTAACGATTACTGTCAAGTGGTCTTAATATGCAAGGATTCTAGATAGCATGAACAATAAAGCTTTTCACTGTTCCACAGTACACATGAAACTAACTAACTAAAAAGCAGGTCCATGTCCAAGAGGTGGTTTGCAGTGTTCCATTGCTGAGGTGGTATTTAGGGTTATGCAGTTAATTATAGAACGTAGATAGACACAAAATGCTGGAGTAACTCAGTTAAACAGGCAGTCTGAAGAAGGGTCTTGATCCGAAACATCATCCATTCCTTTTATCCAGAGATGTTGCCCTGACCCGCTGAGTTACTCCACCATTTTGTGTCTATCTTCGGTGTAAACCAATATCTGCAGTTCCTTCCTACACAATTAAAGAACGTGATAGTTGTAGGAAAGTAGGTGTTCCTGAAGCTTGTGGAGCCTAAGGGTTCTGTTTGTCCTACCCGATGGTGATAGGTAGAAGAAGGAATGACCTGGGTGGTGGACATCCCTGATGATAGATGCTATCTTTTTGAGGCAGCATTCTTTTGTAGATAGTTTCAAAGATGGGGAGGGTTGTGGTGCTATGGACTAGGCTGCCCACCACTCTCTGCAGATGTTTTGTGTTCCTTTGCAAAGAATTACTGTACCAGGACATAGTTCAACCAGTCAGGATTCTTTCTGCAGTGCCTTTGTGGAAGTTTGCTACATTATTCAGTGACGAACAGAATGTTGTCAAACCTCTAAGGAAGTAGAGGCATCAGTCAGTAATGGGTAGTAACAGTCTGAAGAAGGGGCTCAACCCAAAACGTCACCTATTTCCTTTGCTCCATAGATGCTGCCTCACCCGCTGAGTTTCTCCAGCATATTTGGCTACGGTCAGTAATGGGAGTCATTTAGCCTCAGTATTGTTTGTGGTTTAAAGCAAACAGAACATGAGGTAAAACACAAAGTATTGGAGCAACTCAGCGGGTCAGGCAGCAACTTGTGGAGGGAATGGAAAGGCAACGTTTCGGGTCTGGACCCTTCTTCAGATATGAGGTTAAATCACCCATTTGTTGAATGCCGATTTTATAATGGTGGAAACATTGTTCTGTTGCACTTTTTGTTCTCCTTTGTGAAACAACCAGAAATAATGAATGCAAGTCTCAAGCTTAGTTTCCAGAATATATTTTGGTGCGATACCTTGTTACATAAGTCTCGTGCTAGATAAAACAAGTATTTCTTTGCAATTTGGCCGAATTGAGGCACTGAAAACAGGAAGTGTGTGTGGGGGGATGGTAATTTTCTGAGAGGCCAGATCAGGGAAGGGGTCAGCCAGGGAGAAACAAAGGAAAAAGAACACATGTCGAACAGAACCGGGTAAAACTCTGAATAACAGTGCAATCTTAGTCTCAGTTAGATGAAGGATGATGTCTGTACTTGTCTTTTTTTTGATTAACAGAGGTGAATTTTCAAAACCATCAACTTTCTCGAAAGACTCAAATGTTCTTACTTGGAAAAGGTGCAGCATTAGAAATGAAAGGGCAGCCACAAACCCAAACAGGATAGGTGGGAAGTGTGGGAACAGAGTGAAAGCACTTTAGGATCTGGGATGAGTGAGAGATGTCCAAACAGCGGAGGGAAACAAAAGGCTTTTGCTTTCTTTTTCCTGCTGCTGCATCCTTCATTCTTGTTCTGCTCCTCTGGCCTTCCTTCAGTCCTCATTTTTTTTCTTGCCTTTCCATCTTGTTTTTCTGCGAACAGGGACTCAATATCTTTTGCCACAATGATGCGTCCAATTAGTAGCCATCACCGCATTTAAACCCCCATGAATAGCTTGGGCTTTATGAATAAAGACACGACATATTTTCAATAAAGCCTATGCTTCAGCTCTGCACCCTTTCCCTCCCCACCTCCCTGCCTCACAGCTTCTGATTAATACAGGTCTGGGAGACAGGAAACAGATGGCAGCTGAGGTCAACCATACGAGCAATTTTTGCCCTCTTTACAGTGTTAAAATCAAGAGAAATCTTTTCAGGAAAGGATTTGATTTCATTCTGTTGATGGGGGTTCAAAATGAACAGAAAAACGAACACATATGTAAGGCTGCATTCAGCAAGGGAAAGTTAAGAGCTTTCCTTTGACATTACAAGAGCTTTTCCTCTTAATGAAGAGGATTAAGCTAAACAGGAAAGAGGGAAGCGACTGCAATTATCGCCAACTTAATGCAATGAAAATGTTTCAAGCATTCTTCACAGCTTGACAGCAATTCAATTAGTATCAAACAGTAATGTTGTCCCAGACATGAGCAATCTGAGGAAATTATGTACCAGGCTCCAGGAAGTGTGACAGCCATTACTTTTGCCTCCCTCTGATGGAAGGAGCTAACAGATCTCTTGGGAAGGGGGAGACAGAGCTGGCAGCAGCGGCTTGTTAGTTACAGTTTGCACATTTCCTGTGGTTAATGCAGGGTTTTTCAATGTAAAACCAGGTGAATCATCTGATGGTACGAGCCAATTGCTGCCCAATTACAGCCATTTATAAGCAATGTATTTAAAAAAATCTGCATTCAATTGCTTTTTAATGTAAATGGCTCCTGTTTGCAGCTGAGTATCTCTAATTTTCAAAGATCTCCCATTTATGCCGGCTTCCCCCGCCCACATATCCAGCAGTAAAATATGTATCTATGAAGTAAATTTTGCTTTATTTTTTTTTTTTTATTTAAACACTACCTCAAACATTTCAGACTGATGAAGTTGATGAATGTTATCTAACGAGTTACATAATATTGTAGTTTTCAATGTAAGAAAAAAAAATCAGTTCTCGTGTTAATGGGAAAGAAAACATGAATTTCAGATCTGCAATTGTTCTCAGCCATATTATGAGGACTGAGTGACAGAACAGATTCATAGATTTGATCAAGACATTAATATTTATGGAGTGGCATGCACTTTAACATTGGTCACATTCCCAATCCAACTCTGGAAACATACAATTACATTGTTAGCCAATTACTTTAAAAATTAGAAGCTGAGTATGGAGAACGTTCTTTGGCATTACACATCACAGCATTACATTTATATCAGACAGTGCTTTGGAAAATATATTTTTATTATAGCCCTGTATTTCTAATGTCAGAACTCCTAATGAGATGAGCTCATTCAGGGCTCAGAATCATAGATAGATATTGTGTAGGAGGGAAAAAAACCGCAGATGCTGGTTTACACCAATTTAGACACAAAAATGCTGGAGTAACTCAGCAGAATGGGCAGCATCTCCGGATAGAAAGAATGGATGACGTTTCGGGTCAAGTTTCGCAGTTGTGAATCTGTGTAATTTTCTGTCTCAGAAGGCAGTGGAGGCCAATTCTCTGGATGCTTTTCAAGAGAGAGTTTAAAATAGCGCTCTTAAAGATAGCTGAGTATGGGGTATGGTGAGAAGGCAGGAACGGGGGGACTGACTGTGAATGATCAGCCGTGATCACAGTGAATTACGGTGCTGGGCCGAATGGCCTACTTCTGTACCTATTGTCTATTGTCTATTGAGACCTTCTTCTTGACCCATGATCCCTTGAAGGGTCAGAAGGGTCTCGACCAAAACGTCATCCATTCCTTCTATCCAGAGTTGCTGCCCATGCCCGCTGTGGTTACTCCAGCAATTTGTGTCTATAATAGATAGATGGTATTCTCTACAGCCGTGATTCTGCAAGGCTGTGTTAGCTACCTAGTGCCAAGGTGGGTCTCTAATGACTCTAGTGAGTATCAGGTAGACAGAAAATGCTGGAGAAACTCAGTGGTTGAGGCAGCATCTATGGAGAGAAGGAATAGGTGACATTTCAGGTCGAGACTCTTCTTCAGGCTGATGTCGGGAGGGGGGGGGGAGAGAGAAAGGAAGGGCTATCTTAAAATTAGAGGTCAATGTTCATACCGCTGGGGTCTAAACTACATAAGCAAAATATGAGCTGTTTCCTCCAAATTTGTGCTGAAACCTCACTCTGGCAATGGAGGATGCCCAGGACAGAAAGGCCAGATTGGGAATGGAGAGGGGGGGGGGGGAGTTGAAGTGCTGAGCAACCGGGAGATAGGTAAACTGATCAAAGGGATATCTGATTAAATCACTTTGCCTACGTCTAACCTTCCATCCTATGAAACCAGTGCACAAGACAGCTAAGAGAACAGATCAAACTCATCATACAATAGAATTAGACTGTGTAGAATAAAAATATACCGAGAAGTAGAAATCTGTCTGCCAAAAAAGTCTATACATGTGTGACGTTTCGGGTCAAGGACCTTCTTCAGGATGAGTAATCTCCGCATAGGCCAGTTGCCAAGCTTGAACATTCTATTGAGACAGAGTGAACTGCGAATGCTGGAATAATCCCTAATCCATGAATGAAACACAAAGTGGCCCACTGCAGTTCGCTTACCGCCACACAGATCAATGGTGGATGCGATCTCTCCACCTCTCCATTCCGTTCTGGACCACTTGGACAACAATAACTCATATGTCAGGCTGTAATTAATTGATTACAGCTCAGCATCTAATACAATCAATCCCCTCCAAGCTGGTAACCAAGCGTCGCAGAACTGGGTGTCTGTGCATCCCTCTGCAGTTGGATCCTCGACTTCCTCAATTCACAGACCACAGTCGGTTCGTATTAGTAGAATAAAAAAATGTGTCATCCTCGATAACAATCAGCACGGGGAGGACCTCAAGGCTGCGTGCTCAGCACCCCGCTGTACTCTACTATATAATCATGACTGCGTAGCTGGTCATAGTGCGAACTCCATCATCAAGTTCGCTGACGACACCACTGTTGTGGGAAGTATCACTGATGGAAGATAGTCAGAGTATAGAAGAGAGAACGACCGACTGACCAAATGGTGCCAGCATAATACCCGGCTCTCAACACAGCAAAGCCAAAGGAACTGATTGTGGACTTTGGAAGGGGTAGGAGGGGGACCCACAGTCCATTTATATCAACGGGCCGATGTTGAAAAAGGTCAAAAGCTTCAAATTCATGGCGTGCACATCTCACTGAAGATCTCTCTCCTGGTCAGAGACCACTGAAGCAATTATAAAGAAAGCACATCAGCGCCTATACTTCCTGAGAAGATTACAGAGAGTCGGTATGTCAAGGAGGACTCTCTCAAACTTCTACAGGTGCACAGTAGAGAGCATGCTGACCGGTTGCTTCGTGGCTTGGTTCGGGAACTTGAGCGACAAGGAGTGGAAGAGACTACAAAAAGTTGTAAACAGTGCCCAGTCCATCATTGGCTCTGACCTCCCTACCATCGAGGGGATCTACCACAGTCGCTGCCTCAAAAAGGCTGGCAGCATCATCAAGGACCCACACCATCCTGGCCACACACTCATCTCCCCGCTACCTTCAGGTAGCAGGTACAGGAGCCTGAAATATGCAACATCCAAGTTCAGGTCTTGAATCTTGAATCTTGAATCTAACTCAGCAGGTTAAGCAGCATCTGTGGAGGGAATTGATAGTTAACATTTTGGGTTGGGTTTCAGTTTCAGCTACCCTTCTTTGTTCTGGTTCTAGGACATAGGAGCAGAAGAAACAGATTTGGTTTGTTTAGCTCCCTGAGCCTGTGATGCCACTGAATGAGATCATATTTGATGTGTGGTCAGTCAGGTGACAATCCAATGGGAGCACTCAGTCAGTGTGCACCAAAGATTACATAATTTGAAATTGTTTTCTGCCAAAGTAAACATGTGGAATGAATGTAATTAGGAAGGAACTGCAGACGTTTGTTTATAATAAAGAAGGAACGTTTGAAAAAGGGTTCGGACCCAAAACATCACCTATTCCTTTTCTCCAGAGATGTTTCCTGATCAGCTGAGTTACTCCAGCAATTTGTGTCTATTATGTGTAATGGTGGTTTATTTTAGTTTAGTTTATTGTGCAAGATAAAGTCCAGTAAAGTCCGATTAAAGATACATAGAAACATAGATAATAATGAAAATAGGTGCAGGAGGAGGCCATACGGCCCTTCGAGCCAGCACCACGCCATTCATTGTGATCATGGCTGATCATTCCCTATCAATAACCCATGCCTGCCTTCTCCCCTATCCCTTGATTCCACTAGCCCCTAGAGTTCTATCTAACTCTCTCTTAAATCCATCCAGTGATTTTGGCCTCCACTGCCCTCTGTGGCAGGGAATTCCACAATTCACACTCTTGGGTGAAAAGGTTTTTTTTTCTCACCTCAGTCTTAAATGGCCTCCCCTTTATTCTAAGACTGTGGCCCCTGGTTCTGAACTCGCCCAACATTGGGAAGATTTTTCCTGCATCTAGCTTGTCCAGTCCTTTTATAATGTTATATGTTTTTTATAAGATCCCCCTCATCTTTCTAAACTCCAGTGAATACCAGCCTAGTCTTTTCAATCGAAGCGAAAGGTATGTTGGCATTCATAGCAAAAGGATTTGAGTACAAGAGCAGGGAGGTTCTACTGCAGTTGTATAGGGTCTTGGTGAGGCCACACCTGGAATATTGCGTTAACAGTTTTGGTCTCCTAATCTGAGGAAAGACATTCTTGCCATTGAGGAGTACAGAGAAGGTTCACCAGACTGATTTCCTGGGATGGGTCCCCCAGGACTTCCCTGTATGAACCCGAAATCTAGACTGGATCACAGACTCTCGGCTACATGTACTCGCTGGAATTTTAGAAGATTGAGGGGTGATCTCATAGAGCTGACTTACAAAATTCTTAAGGGGTTGACAGGCTAGATGCAGGAAGATTGTTCCCGATGTTGGGGAAGTCCAGGGACAAGGGGTCACAGTTTAAGGATAAGGGGAAGTCTTTTAGGACCAAGATGAGAAAATCGTTTTTCACACAGAGATTGGTGAATCTGTGGAATTTCTCTGCCACAGAAGGTAGTTGAGGCCAGTTCGTTGGCCATATTTAAGAGGGAGTTTGGATGTGGCCCTTGTGGCTGAAAGGCATCAGAGGGTATGGAGAGATCAAGCAGGTACAAGATATTGAGTTGGACGGATCAGCCATGTCATATTGAATGCGGTGCAGGCTCGAAGGGCCGAATGGCCTGCTCCTGCACCTAATTTCTATGTTTCTAATTCTTTCCTCAAAAAGACAGTCACGCCATCCCCAGGGATCAATCTCATGAACCTGCGTGCCCTTCCTCAACCTACGATGCCCTTCCTCAAATTAGGAAGACCAAAACTGTACACAATACTCCCAGATGTGGTCTTCCCAGAGCCCTACACAACTGCAGAAGAACCTCTTTACTCCTATACTAAAATCCTCTTGTTATGAAGGCCAGCAATCCATTAGCTTTCTTCACTGCCTGCTGTACCTGCACGCCAACTTTCAGTGGACTGGTGTACAAGGACACCCAGGTCTCACTGTACCTCCCCCTTAACTAACCAAACCCTGTTGAGATAATAATCTGCCCCCTTGTTTTTGCCGCCAAAGCAGATAACCTCACATTTATCTATATTATACTGCATCTGCCACGCATCTGCCCACTCACTCAACCTGTCCAGGTCCACCCAGCCAACCTCCTAACATCCCCTTCACAGTTCACCCACAGCAACCCAGCTTTGTGTTGTCCGCAAACTTGCTAGTGTTGCTCCTAATTCCCTCTTCCAAATCATTAATATATATGGTAAACAGTTGCAGCCCCAACACCGAGCCTTGCAGAACTCCACTCACCACTGCCTGCCATTTTGAAAAGGACCCGTTCATTCCTACTCTTTGCTTCCTATCTGCCAAACCAATTTTCTATCCATGTCAACAACCTACCCCCAATACCATGTGCTCTGATTTTAGTCACCAGTCTCCCGTGCGGGGACGTTATCAAAGGCTTTCTGAGTGTCTAGATATACTACATCCACTGGCTCCCCTTCATCATTTATGGACACATCCTCAAAAGATTCAAGAAGATTGGTCAAGCATGATTTTCCTTTCATAAATCCATGCTGAATGGACTAATCCTTTTACTGTTATCCAAATGCCCCATTATTACCTCTTTTAATAATTGACTCCAGCATCTTTCCCACCACCGAAGTCAGGCTAACAGGTCTGTAATTCCCCTTTTTCTCTCTCGCTCCTTTCTTGAAAAGTGGGATAACATTAGCTATCCTCCAATCCACAGGAACTGATCCTGATTCGATGGAAGTTTGGAAAATGATACCATTGCGTCCACTATTTTTAGAGCCACTCCCTGAGGATCCTAGGATGCAGACCATCAGGCCCAGGGATTTATCATCCTTTCAGTCCCACTAGCCTACCCAATACTATTTCTCGCCTAATGAAAATTTATTTCAGTTCCTCGACCCCCTTAGATCCTCTGTCCTTCATTACTTCATGGAGATTGTTTTGTGTCTTCCTTAGTGAAGAAAGATCCAAAGTACCCTGTTCAACTCTTCAGCCATTTCCTTGTTCCCCATAAAAAATTCATCTGTGTCTACCTTCATGGGGACCCACATTTGACTGCTATTCTTTTTCCCTTAACATATCTAAAGAAGCTTTCACTGTCCTTCTTTATATTCCTGGCCAGCTTCCCCTCGTACTTCATCTTTTCAGCCCGTATTGCCCATTTTGTTTCCTTCTGTTGTCCTATGAAAGTTTCCCAATCCTCTGGCTTCCGGCTTCTCTTTGCTGTGTTATAACATCTTTTCTTTTAGTTTTATTCTATCCCTTACTTCTCTTGTCAGCCACAGTTGCCTCCTACTCCCCTTAGAAATCTTTCTTCCTTTTTGGAATGAAATGATCCTGCATCTTCTGGATTATGCCCAGAAATTCTTGCCATTGCTGTTCCACCGTCATTCCTGCTAGGATCCCTTTCCAGTCTACCTTGGCCAGTTCCTCCCTCATGCCTTCATAGTCCCCTTTGTTCAACTGCATCACTGCCACTTCCGATTTAACCTTCTCCATCTCCAATTTCAGATTAAAACGAATCATATTATGATCACTGACTCCAAGCGGTTCCTTTACCTCTAGTTCTCTTATCAAATCTGGTTCATTGGAAAACACTAAATCCAGAATTGCCTTTTCTCTGGTCGGCTTCATTCCAAGTTGCTCTAAGAATTCATCTCGGAGGCACTCTACAAACTCTCTTTCTTGGGCTCCTAGAATCATAGAATCATAGAATTATAGAAAATAGGTGCAGGAGTAGGCCATTCGGCCCTTCGAGCCTGCACCGCCATTCAATATGATCATGGCTGATCATCCAACTCAGTATCCTGTACCTGCCTTCTCTCCATACCCCCTGATCCCTTTAGCCACAAGGGCCACATCTAACTCCCTCTTAAATATAGCCAATGAACTGGCCTCAACTACCTTCTGTGGCAGAGAATTCCACAGACTCACCACTCTCTGTGTGAATATCTTCTCATCTCGGTCCTAAAAGACTTCCCCTTATCCTTAAAACTCTGACCCCTTGTTCTGGAGTTCCCCAACATCAGGAACAATCTTCCTGCATCTAGCCTGTCCAACCCCTTAAGAATTTTGTAAGCCTCTATAAGATCCCCCCTCAATCTCCTAAATTCCAGCGAGTACAAGCCGAGTCTATCCAGTCTTTCTTCATATGGAAGTCCTGCCATCCCAGGAATCAGTCTGCCGAACCTTTTCTGTACTCCCTCAATGGCAAGAATGTCTTTCCTCAGATTAGGAGACCAAAACTGTACGCAATACTCCAGATGTGGTCTCACCAAGACCCTGTACAACTGCAGTAGAACCTCCCTGTTCTTGTACTCAAATCGTTTTGCTATGAATGCCAACATACTATTCACTTTCTTCACAGCCTGCTGCACCTGCATGCATACTTTCAATGACTGGTGTACCATGACACCCAGGTCTCGTTGCATCCCGCCTTTTCCTAATCGGCCACCATTCAGATAATAATCTACCCTCCTGTTTTTGCCGCCAAAGTGGATAACCTCACATTTATCCACATTATACTGCATCTGCCATGCATTTGCCCACTCACCCAACCTATCCAAGTCACCTTGCAGCCTCCTAGCATCCTCCTCACAGCCAGCACTTCCCCCCAGCGTCGTGTCATCCGCAAACTTGGAGATGTTGCATTTAATTCCCTCATCCAGATCATTAATATATATTGTAAATAGCTGGGGTCCCAGCACTGAGCCTTGCGGTACCCCACTAGTCACTGTCTGCCATCCTGAAAAGGACCCGTTCACTCCTACTCTTTGCTTCCTGTCTGCCAGCCAGTTCTCTATCCATATTAATACTGAACCCCCAATACCGTGTGCTTTAAGTTTGTATGCTAATCTCTTATGTGGGACCTTGTCTAAAGCCTCCTGAAAGTCCAGATATAACACATCCACAGCTTCTCCCTTATCTACTCTACTAATTACATCCTCACAAAATTCTATAAGATTCGTCAGGCATGATTTACCTTTCTTAAATCCATGCTGACTTTGTCCAATGATTTCACAGCTTTCCAAATGTGCTGCTATCCCATCTTTAATAACTGACTCTAGCATTTTCCCCACTACCGATGTTAGACTAACTGGTCTGTAATTCCCCGTTTTCTCTCTCCCTCCCTTTATAAAAAGTGGGGTTACATTAGCTACCCTCAGGAACTACTCCAGAATCTAGAGTTGAAAAATTATCACTAATGCATCCACTATTTCTGGGGCTACTTCCTTAAGTACTCCGGGATGCAGCCTATCTGGCCCTGGGGATTTATCGGCCTTTAATCCATTCAATTTACCTAACACCACCTCCCGGCTAACCTGGATTTCACTCAGTTCCTCCATCTCATTTGATCCCCGGTCCCCTGTTATTTCCGGCAGATTATTTATGTCTTCCTTTGTGAAGACAGAACCAAAGTAGTTATTCAATTGGTCTGCCATATCCTTGTTCCCTATGATCAATTCACCAGTTTCTGACTGCGACCTACATTTGTTTTTACTAAATGTTTTCTCTTCACATATCTATTAAAACGTTTGCAGACCGTTTTTATGTTCCGTGCCAGTTTTCTTTCATAATCTATTTTCCCTTTCCTAATTAAGCACTTTCTCCTTCTCTGCTGGACTCTGAATTTCTCCCAGTCCTCTGGTAGGTTGCTTTTTGTGGCTAATTTGTATGCTTCATCCTTAGTTTTGTTACTATCCCTGATTTCCCTTGTTATCCACAGATGCACTACCTTCCCTGATTTATTCTTTTGCCAAACTGGGATGAACAATTGTTGTAGTTCATCCATGCAGTCTTTAAATGCCTCCCATTGCATATCCACCGTCAACCCTTTAAGAATCACTTGCCAGTCTATCTTGGCCAATTCACGTCTCATACCCTCAAAGTTACCTTTCTTTAAGTTCAGAACCCTTGTTTCTGAATTAACAATGTCACTCTCCATCCTAATGAAGAACTCAACCATATTATGGTCACTCTTGCCCAAGGGGCTACGCACAACAAGACTGCTAACTAACTCTTCCTCATTACTCAGTACCCAGTCTGGAATAGCCTGCTCTCTCGTTGGTTCCTCTACATGTTGGTTTAGAAATCTATCCCGCATACATTCCAAGAAATCCTCTTCCTCAGCACCCCTGCCAATTTGATTCACCCAATCTATATGTAGATTGAAGTAACCCATTATAACTGTTTTACCCTTGTTGCACGCATTTCTAATTTCATGTTTGATGCCATCCCCAACACCACTACTGCTGTTAGGTGGCCTGTACACAACTCGCACTACAGTTTTCTGCCCCTTAGTGTTTCGCAGCTCTACCCATATCGATTCCACATCCTCCAAGCTAATGTCCTTCCTTTCTATTGCGTTAATCTCCTCTCTAACCAGCAATGCTACTCCACCTCCTTTTCATTTCTGTCTATCCCTCCTGAATATTGAATATCCTTGGATGTTCAGCTCCCAGCCTTGGTCACCCTGGAGCCATGTCTTCGTGATCCCAACTATATCATATTCATTAATAGCTATCTGCACATTCAACTCATCCACCTTATTACGAATGCTCCTTGCATTGAGACACAAAGCCTTCAGGCTTGTTTTACAACACTTACCCCTTATACAATTATGTTAGAAAAGTGGCCCTTTTTGATTTTTTCCCTGGGTTTTTTCTGCCTGCCACTTTTACCTTTTCACCTTGCTACCTATTGCTTCTACCCTCAATTTACATCCATCTGTCGCTCTGCTCATTCTCCCATCCCCCTGCCACATTAGTTTAAATCCTCCCTGACAGCATTAGCAAACACTCCCCCAAGGACATTGGTTCCCTTCAGGCCCAGGTGCAGACCGTCCTGTTTGTACTGGTCCCACCTCCCACAGAACTGGTTCCAATGCCCGAGAAATTTGAATCCCTCCCCCTTGCACCATTTTTCAAGTCACGTATTCATCTGCAATATCCTCCTATTTCTACTCTGACTAGCACGTGGCACCGGTAGGAGTCCAGATATTATTACCTTTGAGGTCCTACTTTTAAGTTTATCTCCTAGCTCCCTAAATTCGCCATGTAGGACCGCATCCCGTTTTTTACCTATATCATTGGTGCCAATGTGCACCAGTCTACCTGATTTTCCCAGTCTACCTGCATATTGAAATCTCCCATCACCACAGTGGCATTACCTTTGTTACATCCCAGTTTTAACTCCTGCTGCAACTTACACCCTACATCCAGACTACTATTTGGGGGTCGGTAGATAACACCAATTAGTGTCTTCTTGCATTTGCAATTCCTCAACTCAATCCACAGTGACTCTGCCTCGTCAGTCCTTATGTCTTCCCTCGCAAGGGTCTGAATTCCATCCCTCACCAGCAGAGCTACCCCCCCTCCTCTGCCCACCTGCCTGTCCTTTCTATAGGATGTATAACCCTGAATATAAAGTTCCCATGCGCGATCCTCCTGCAGCTACATCTCAGTAATCCCCACAATGTCATATCTACCAACCTCTAAATGAGCCTCAGACTCATCTACTTTACTTCTTATACTTCGCACATTCATATACAATATTTTTAATTCCTTACGCATCTCACCTTTCACATCGATCCGTATTACACTTGGCCATACTCTCCTATCCCTTTGTGAGCTTTCTTTCCCGTTAATTCTGGGGTCATTGCCTATCCCTTTACTCCCTTTCCCTTTAACTCTGTCCTTGACTATCCAATTTGACACCCCCCCCCCCCCCCCCCTTATTTAGTTTAAAACCACCCGTGTAGCAGTGGCAAACTTGCCTGCCAGAATGCTGGACCGCCACCTGTTAAGGTGTAATCCATCCCTTTGGTACAGTTCCTCCTTATTCCATAACAGATCCCAGTGGTCTAAGAATCTAAATCACTGCCCCCTGCACCAGTTCCTCAGCCACACATTCAGGTCATGCATCTCCTTATTCCTGCTCTCACCAGCACGAGGAACTGGAAGCAAACCGGAGATAACCACCCTGGAGATCCTGCCTTTCAGCACTTTTCCGAACTTTCTAAAGTCACTCTTCAGAATAATCATCCCCTTCTTTCCAACATTGTTTGTGCCGACATGCACTACCACTTCCGGCTGTTCACCTTTGCCCTTGAGGATTTTCTGCACTCTCTCCTGGATCTTGGCACCAGGGAGGCAGCCCACCATCCTCGAATTCCGTCTGTTGCCACAGAAACCCCTGTCCGTACCTCTTACAATGGAGTCTCCAACTACCACGGCATTGCCTGATGTCAGGCTCTTTGGGTTTGGCTCAACAGCACTTTTGCTTCGCAAGCCAGTGCGTTAACATCTTCTGTCCCGACAGATTCTAAGTGGGTGAACCTGTTCACAAGAGGTACAACACCCAGGGACTTTTGCATTTCATGTTTCCTTCCCTTTCTCACCGTCACCCATCCTCTCTCTTCCAGTACCTTAGGTGTAACAATCTTACTGTAGGACTTGTCGAGGAGCGACTCAGTTTCTCAGACTTGCTTCTCCAGTTCCCCAACATGGTCCTTCAGGAGCTGTACCTGGATGCACTTCTCACATTTGTAGCAGACAGAGGCACCAGCAGTGTCCTTGACCTCCCACATACTGCACACATCACACTGATGGTAACTCAGGACTGCTTCTAGTTGGTAATAGGATAGTTTAGTTGCCTGATGACAACTGGGAAGAAACTGTCCCTGAATGTGGAGGTGTGTGCTTTGACACTTCTGTTCCTCTTGCCTGATGGGAGCGGAGAGAAGGGAGAGTGTCCGGGTTCATTGAGACTCATCCTTGATTATGCTGCTGGCCCTGCCAAGGCAGTGTGAGGTATCGATGGAGTCGATGGAAGGGAGGTTGGTTTGCGTGATGGTCTGGGCTGTGTCCACAATTCTCTGCAATTTCGTGCGGTCATGAATGGAGCTGTTCCCTAACTGTGCTGCGATGCATCTCAATAAAGTGCTTACTGTGGCGCATCTGCAGAAGTGCTCCTGGAAGAAGAAGCACACTGGCCCTCTGAATCTGTGCCCTGGGATATATGGAGAGAGAAAATTACCATTCAAATCATTTGTACTTTCTTAATTGTAATTTTACTTCGGAGTCACGTGAGTGACTTCGTGAAGACCCCGCCAACACGCATGCGCGGCATATATCGTCGCGCGCATTTGCATCGGCAGGCTGGGGGGGGGGAGTGCGCTCTCTCCTCGGGCTCCTTCATAAAGGCTGGCAGGTAAGTATTACTTTTATCCTACAGGATGGACAAGGGCAAGAGAAAGGCGCTGTCGAGAAGTCGAGCTTCGACCAGCCAACGGCCCTTGTCCCCGGAGCTGCAAGCAACACCAGCAGCTTCGAGGCGTGTGGGGGCAGGAATGCGGACGTCGGGTGCTCCCGCTGATTCAGGGGCCGACTCACCTGAATGGTTTACCGCTCCAGAGCTGGACGCATCGGATCCAGACTTCGAGCCCCCTTCCCCCAAGAAAAGAGGGGGGAAACAGGTACGTGGCAAGGGGTCTCGCTTTTTTACAAGCAACCCCTCCCCGAGCTCCAGAAGACCCGAGGGGGCTGGGCCGGGGGACAGCCGCACAACAGGGGAGCCCTGCAAAGTGCAAAAACGTACCGCAGCCAGGGAAATCTGCCGTAGTGCAGCCTGCCAATATCACTAAAGTCACTCTTCAGAATAATCATCCCCTTCTTTCCAACATTGTTTGTGCCGACATGCACTACCACTTCCGGCTGTTCACCTTTGCCCTTGAGGATTTTCTGCACTCTCTCCTGGATCAGGCCTGCGTCGAGTAGGCCTGCTGAAGCAGATACCGCCGACAACACACCCCGTCAGGCTGCGGTCAAGGGCGGAGGTGGCAGCAGGAAGCGGTCGGTCAGCTCAGCTCTGGGAGCGGCCGACCATGCGCCTCCACGCCAAAAGATGGGCATATGTGGAGGTAAGCCTGCACGGACTCCGGGGAGCCAGGTTCCAGGGGCCGGCGCCGATTCAACTCACCTGCCTTCTTACCAGACAGGTGGGCCGCCACAGTCTGGGAGAAGACAGACTAGCGGAGAGTCCGTGCGGGAGTCGTATGATCCTACTTGGGCTGTAGGTCACGACGACCTGCCATTAGACCCTAGACAGCACCTTAAGGAGGTGTGGTCCGATGGTGGAAGCCCCAGTGAGTTCGCAGGGCCTGGGGAAGTCGACTTGTCCGCTGCACATAGCAGGGACGGTCGCATAGAGTGGTTGGAGCTCTTAGTGGAGCCACTCCTCCAGCGGGACCGGGAACGAGAAGAACGGGACTCGCGGGCATCTACCAGCCGTGCGAGGACTCCACTCAGCATCTCATCGTCTCCAGCAGGAAGCTTGAGGGATTTTCCAGCTGCTGTGTTTGAAGACGACCCGGGGCAGCCAGTAGCTGCTGAGCCAGAGCATGAGGAGGATGTGCTGGAAGTGGTGAGTAAGTTTGCCGCTACCACCCAGACAGGTGAACCTCTGCACCACAAATTGGCGGGCACCATTGATTACCTGACTACGCACCAACTCCAGAGTCAGGTTCTCAATGATACCTTGGAGAAAATAAAACCGCCCGAAAACTGCATCAACCCCAGTGTGCCCTTGGTTAACGCCCAGATCTGGGGACACTTGAGTACGGCCACCAGGATGCAGGATGTCCGCCACCAGCGTATATTAAAAGTTCTCTCCATGGGCATAACGGCGTTTGCTAGGACCCTGGACGGGGATAATGTGTCGAGCGATCAGCAAGACGCACTGGCACTCCTATGCAACGCCCAATATGAAATAAACTGCCTGCGTAAGAGCTCCATAAAGCCCACACTCAACCCCAAATTCGCGGGGTTGTGCCGACCATCAACCGCTCCACCGCCGCATCAGTTGTTTGGAGACCTGTCCAAACAGGTGAAGGAACTGGATGAGGAGGCCAAAACAGCTGGCCTCATGAAACCTCCACCGGCCAGACCTCACCCATATCACCGGCAACAGCCTAATTCATCTTGGAGAACACGGCTGCCGGAAAGGGCACAGAGATCCTACCCACCTCCATCCCAACAAGTGCAACGACCTTTTTTAGGGCAATGCCAGCCACGGCCTGCATGGAAAATGCGGCCGCCGGCTCGTCTACCTCCACAACGCCCACTCAAAACACCGTATGTACGGAACCGCCGTTAACCTTGGAGGTAAGGGGGTCTGGTTCTTCTCACGCCGTAGCATCCCCTCCTGCACGAATAGGTGGGCGATTACGGGCTTTCTTGGACATATGGAAAACTGTCACCACGGATGAGTTTATTTTACAAAGTGTTCAAGGATATGTTATAAAATGTATTGAAGGTATAAATTCCCCTACTCAGCATTAGCCTCGTAGAAAATTTACTCTATCCCAAAAAGAGGTGGTGGCAGGACATGCTGAAATTATACAGCTAGCAGAAAAAGGGGTAATTGGCAACACCAAGCATGAACCAATTGAGTTTGTGTCTAACATCTTCACTAGGATTAAAAAATATGGGGGATGTCGGATAATAATAGACTTAACTGAATTGAACAATTTTGTACAATACACCCATTTCAAAATGGATACGTTTGAAACAGCTAAGCAGATGCTTTACCCAGGGTACTTTATGGCATGCATCGATTTGAAAGATGCATACTATACGGTACCCATTGCTAAGGCTTATAGGAAATTTTTGAAGTTTGTCTGGAAGGGTCAGTTATGGGAATATAAGGCATTGCCCAATGGAATCACCACAGCTCCTAGGCTGTTTACCAAATTGGTAAAACCTATATTGGCTCTTCTCCGACAACAAAGTTATATAGTAATGGCATATTTGGATGATATCCTTATAGTGGGTCAGACCCTCCAATTGGCGATTCAAGGAGTGGCAGCAACCAAGGCTCTGTTCGAGAAGCTGGGATTCGTAATCCATCCAGACAAATCAAAATTGCACCCGGTACGGGTTATGATTATTTGGGGTTCACCCTGGACACCAATTTAATGAAGATTACCATCCCAACTAATAAAGCTACTGCTATTATAGAAGAGTGCCACAATCTTGCTTGCGCCAGGGTACCAACTATTCGGCAAACAGCAAATGTTATAGGCAAATTGGTAGCTGCATTCCCAGCTGCACGATTCGGACCGCTACACTACCGAAATTTACAAAGATCAAAAATCACAGCTTTAAAAACAAATGCTGGTCACTTTGATCGGCCAATTCGGCTACCATCAGAAGCTAGAAATGAGCTACAATGGTGGGTTGACAATATTAGAGAATGTCATAGACCTATCATAGTGGGCAACAATGATGTTGTGCTACAAACTGACGCAAGCGCACAAGGCTGGGGAGCAACTGATACGATGTCCAGTTGTGGTGGCAGATGGAACTCTCATGAGTCTACATTCCTGGAGTCACATGGGATAAATTATATAGAAATGCTGGGAGCATTTCATGGACTGCGGGCTTACTGTACTAATTCACAGGATTTACATGTCCGCCTTCAAATAGATAATACTACAGTGGTGGCTTACATCAATCATATGGGTGGTATCAGGTCGCTATCTTGTGATGAATTGGCTAAAACAATTTGGCACTGGTGCATTGAAAGAAACATTTGGATTACTGCGACCTATTTGCCTGGGAAGCTTAATACAGTGGCGGACACCAGGTCACGAGTCTTTAATATAACCATATAACCATATAACAATTACAGCACGGAAACAGGCCCTCTCGGCCCTTCCAGTCCGTGCCGACCATTTGTTTTCCCCTAGTCCCATCTACCTGCACTCAGACCATACCCCTCCATTCCCTTCACGTCCATATACCTATCCACTTTACTCTTAAATGTTAAAATCGATCCTGCCTCCACCACTTCTGCTGGAAGCTGATTCCACACAGCCACCATCCTCTGAGTAAAGAAGTTCCCCCTCACGTTACCCGAAACCTCTGTCCCTTAATTCTCATGTCATGCCCTCTTGTTTGAATCTTCCCTACCCTCAATGGGAAAAAACGTATCCACGTCAACTCTGTCTATCCCTTTCATCATTTTAAAGACCTCAATCAAGTCCCCCCTTAACCTTCTGCGCTCCAAAGAATAAAGACCTAACTTGTTCAACCTTTCTCTGTAACATAGTTGCTGGAACCCTGGCAACATTCTAGTAAATCTCCTCTGTACTCTCTCTATTTTGTTGACATCCTTCCTATAACTAGGCGACCAAAATTGTACACCATACTCCAGAATTGGTCTTACCAATGCCTTGTACAATTTTAACATTACTTCCCTACTCCTATATTCAATGCTCTGATTTATAAAGGCCAGCACACCAAAGGCTTTCTTTACCACCCTATCTACATGCGATTCCACCTTCAGGGAACTATGCACAGTTATTCATAGATCCCTCTGTTCCACAGCATTCCTCAATTCCCTACCATTTACCATGTACGTCCTATTTTGATTTGTCCTGCCAAGATGTAGCACTTCACACTTATCAGCATTAAACTCCATCTGCCATCTTTCAGCCCACTTTTTCCAAATGGCCCAAATCTCTCTGTAGACTTTGAAAATCTACTTCATTATCCACAACACCACCTATCTTAGTATCATCTGCATACTTACTTATCCAATTTTCCACCCCATCATCCAGATCATTGATGTACATGACAAACAACAGTGGACCCAACACAGATCCCTCAGGCACCCCACTGGTCACCGGCTTCCAACCTGACAAAACAGCCATCCACCATTACTCTCTGACATCTCCCATTCAGCCACTGTTGAATCCATCTTGCTACTCCGCCATTAACACCCAAAGATTGAAACCTTCTTAACCAACCTTCCATGGGGAACCTTGTCAAAGGCCTTACTGAAATCCATATAGACAACATCCACTGCTTTACCCTCATCAATTTCCCTAGTTACCGCTTCAAAAAATTC
Organism: Okamejei kenojei; assembly: GCA_035221665.1. Lineage (NCBI taxonomy): Eukaryota > Metazoa > Chordata > Chondrichthyes > Rajiformes > Rajidae > Okamejei > Okamejei kenojei. Next base: position 72,998,642 of record CM069143.1, read on the forward strand.
AAGAAGGTTTGTCAAACATGACCTTCCAGGCACAAATCCATGTTGACTGTTCCTGATCAGACCCTGTTTATCCAGATGCTTATATATATTATCTCTAAGTATCCTTTCCATTAATTTGCCCACCACTGACGTCAAACTAATAGGTCTATAATTGCTAGGTTTATTCTTTGAACCCCTTTTAAACAATGGAACAACATGCGCAGTACGCCAATCCTCCGGCACTATTCCCGTTTCTAATGACATTTGAAATATTCTGTCAATGACAACATTGTACCCGATGTAACCAACAATGAGTGGATGTTGAATCCCCAAATTTTTAGAGATATTATAGCTCACTGGGACACCAGATATTGACCTATTTGCGTCCAGGTTGAACCATCAGATACCAACGTATGTGTCATGGGAACCAGACCCTGGGGCAATAGCAATGGATGCGTTTTCGATCCATTGGGGGAAATGGTTTTGCTACGCATTTCCCCCATTCTGCCTCATCAGTTGGGTATTGCAGAAAATTAAACTAGATTCTGCAACTGGCATATTGATCATTCCCAACTGGCCTACACAACCATGGTACCCGATGGTTGTAAAAATTTTAAAACAGCCATGGATGGCGATTGGGAAACATCCCAAATTGATTACTCACCCTATTACGGGGATCAGTCATCCTTGCCATGGTCATTTAAACTTGTTGGCTTGCAGGTTCTGAAAAGACCGCTCATCCGGGCAGACATCTCGTCAAGAGCCATAAACCTTATTGTTGCATCATGCCGGGAATCAACCCGGAAACAATACCTCACTCAAATCAGAAAGTGGGAGGTTTGCTGTGCCCGGAACAACAAGTCTTCCAACTCGGCAACAATACCAGATGTCCTGGAGTTTCTAGCAGGCCTCCATTTTGATGCTGGCCTCAGCTACAGTGCCTTCAACAGCGCCAGGAGTGCGCTGTCCTCATACCTAGATATAGGTGTCGGCTCCAACCACCTGGTGTCTAAACTAATGAGGGGAGTGTTCAACACCAACTCTCCACGACCCAGATATACAGTAACGTGGGATGTGGGGATCGTGCTGACCCTACTGAGGAGCTGGGCTCCAATAGATGAGCTACCATTGAAACAGCTCACCCTCAAGGTGGTGATGCTCATGGCACTGACTACAGCCCAACGAGTCCAGACGTTACAGAAACTGCGACTGGACAGCATGGTGGCCACCCCTGGTCAAATAAAATTCTTTGTCAAAGAATTATTAAAACAGCACAGGCCAGGGGCGCATGGGCTGCAGCTGGAATTTCGGGCGTACCCTGTAGATGCCACACTCTGCATAGTCACCCATCTCAACCACTACATCCGAGTTACTGGAGTTATCAGGATGAAGGAACAGGGACTCCTCATCAGCCATAAACCTCCGCATCGTCGGGTGACTACACAGACTATCGCCAGGTGGGTCAGGGTGGTGCTGGATGCAGCAGGAGTTGCTACTGAAATCTTTAAGTCTCATTCCACCAGGGCTGCATCCACGTCAGCGGCGAGAGCCATGGAGGTGCCCATGGACCACATTCTCGCCACTGCGGGCTGGGCCAGTGAGAAAACTTTTCAGCGGTTCTATTACAAGCCTCTGGCCGCCCCTACGACATTCGCAGAAGCTATCCTGGGAACCGCTCAGTAAATGTCTGTCCCCGAATTAGGGGTTTGTTGTTTATTTGATTAATAAATTGTGTGGATTTTTCAGCCAGTTTCGACTGAACTCCATTAACAGTCTTCCTCCATCAGAATGGCGGCAGTGTGATAAGCATGGACGTTGTCCATGGCATGAAATCACAGAGCTTTGAAATCTTCACGAAGTCACTCACGTCACTCCGAAGTAAAATAGTAAGATTAAACGAGAACTTACCAAGTTTGAAGGTTGATCTGTATTTTACGAGGAGTCGCGGTGAGGGATTTCATGCCCACCGCTCCCACTCTCTATCATAAGGTCAACCAGGTAGTTCTACGTTTTTCATCTTACTATTTTTAGTCATGGTTTTGGTTCTGTGATTCCACACCGCTGCTTTGAAGGATGCCGCGCATGCGTGTTGGCGGGGTCTTCACGAAATCCCTCACCGCGACTCCTCGTAAAATACAGATCAACCTTCAAACTTTTAAAGAAGGAACTGCAGATGCTGGAGAATCGAGGGTACACAAAAAGCTGGAGAAACTCAGCGGGTGCAGCAGCATCTAAGGAGCGAAGGAGATAGGCGACGTTTCGGGTCGAGACCCTTCTTCAGACAACCTTCAAACTTGGTAAGTTCTCGTTTAATCTTACTATTTTAGTTTAAGAATGATATTATGGTTTATTTACATTCCCTTACTTTCCCTTACATTCTCTTCCTTGTCTGCCCAAATGACTTTGAAACAATCCCAGCTGTAAAAAGTGGTGGACAGATGAGAATGGTATGGGGTTTCATTCTGATATTCTCCACAGAGCTCTAGCCTCGGGCTCAGGATTGGGGACAGGCCGCAGTGTTATACAACAATGTGTCTGCCTATATATCAGTCGCTTGTTGGAAGTGCTATCTTTCAGGAGAGATTTGGAATAGAGCAACATTTTGAGGGATCTATTTTCTTAGCAAGGAAGTCAGAAGCAATGTAATTAGTGGAGGATTAGAGGAGAAATACGGTACATAGATTTTCAGCGGTAGTTGGAGTCTGGAACTCATTGTGGAAAGTGTGGTACAGACAGAACCTTCACCGCATTTAAACAGAACCTGGATTTGTACTTAAAGAATCTGCTAGGCTATATATCAAGCCCTGCAAGGTGAGATTGGTGTGAACGTACATACTGTATGGACAAATTAGGAGCAGGAGTAGGGTGCCCAGCCTCTCAAGGCAGCTGTGCAATTAAATAAGATTACAAGTGATTGTATTGTAGCCTTCTTATCTACCTATGTTAACCTTGCGTTCATGCTAACCAACTATCTATAAAAATATTCAAAGACTGGTTCCACTGAGGAAGGCAAATCCAAGGACTCATGCCTCCCCTCTCTCTTCAATGGGCATTTTGTTTATTTTACACAAAGATGTCTTTGGATAGACGATCCCATAAGAAGAAACATACTCTCCACATCAAAATCCTTTAAGATCTTATATGTTTCAATCATATCTTCTCTAACTCTTCTGAGCAGTTACAACCTTTCCTCATAAAACAATCCACCTGTTCCAGGTAATAGATTAGGTTAGATTCCACTTGGGCATCTTACAACCCAGCGGTATAAACATTAAATTCTTCAATTTTAGGTAAGTACATAACTCTCCCCCTCAACCTTCTCCCCCAATATAAAACACTTTCTCTCCCCTGTGCCCAGCAGCATACCGCCACCACCCCCACCCCCTCCCCCGTGTCCCACCTTTCCCCCTCTACCTTATCCCGCCCACCTACATTCCTTCCACTGGTTTCACAGTTCACAACTTTTCAATCCTTTTGTCTCACACCTGTCTTTTCATCTCCAACTCACCTGTCTCCACCTCACTTATTAGCCTATTACCAGCCAGGCTTTGTTCTTCCAGGTTGCTTTCTCCCCCCAACAATCAGTCTGAAGAAGACTCCCAGCCCAAAACATCACATATCCATGCTCTCCTGAGATGCTGTCTGACCCGCCGAGTTACTCCCGCTCTCTGTGTCTTCTTTGGTAAACCAGCATCTGCAGTTCCTTGTTTCTACATAAGATTAGTAAATCTCCTTTGTATTGCTTCTAATGCATTAACTCTTTTCCACAATTTACGAGACCAATACTTATAAGTCATAGTAGCAGAATTAGGCCTTTTGGTCCATCGAGTCAACTCTGCAATTCAGGCATGGCAGATCTATCTTTCCCTCTCAACCCCACTCTCCTGCCTTCTCCCCATAAACCCTAAAACTCTTATTAATCAAGAGTCTGTCAATCTCTGCCATAATAAAAACATTTCTCCTAATTTCCTTTCTTAAGGTACGTCCTTTATTCTGAGGCTATGCCCTCTGGTTCAAGATTCACCCACGTGGAAACATCCTCTCTACATCCACTCTATCCGGGCCTTTCCTGATTCGGTAAGTTTCAATTATGTCCCTCCTCATCCTTCTAAACTCCAGCGAGTGCAGGCCAGGTGCTGTCAAACGCTCATCATACATTAACTCTACCAGCCCCGGAATCATTTTCCTAAATCCCCTCTGGTCCCTCTCCAGCACCAGCACATCCGGAAGTGGCGGCGCTGCGTGGCAGCTGCGGCTCACCTGCAGTCCGTCTGTTTTTTTTCTTTTTTTCGTCCTTTTGTGTCTGTTTTTAGTTAGAATTTTGGTTTATTAGGCTGTGTTTGTGTGGGGGGGGGGGGGGGGGGGGGAGGGTGGGAGAAACAAGGTTTTAGTCTCTCCCTTCGGGGGGATGCGACCTTTTCTTGTCGTGTCCCCCGTCACCGTCTCCGTCTGTGCTGAGGCCTAATGGCGGAGCTGGTGGCCTCGGAGCTGTGGCGAGCGTTCAGAGCTCCAGTGTTCCAGCGGCGGCGGCGGCCCGGCTTCGGGGCTTCGGGGCTTCGGCGCTCCAGCAGTTGCTCCAGCGGGTGTTCCAGCAGCGGCCCGGCATTGGCGCTCCGGCGGCTCCGGCGGGTGTTCCAGCAGCGGCCCGGCATTGGCGCTCCGGCGGCTCTCCAGCGGGTGTTCCAGCAGCGGCCCGGCTTCGGCGCTCCGGCGGCTCCGGCGGCTCTCCAGCGGCTCTCCAGCGGGTGTTCCAGCAGCGGCCCGGCATTGGCGCTCCGGCGGCTCCGGCGGCTCCGGCGGGTGTTCCAGCAGCGGCCCGGCATTGGCGCTCCGGCGGCTCTCCAGCGGGTGTTCCAGCAGCGGCCCGGCTGCGGCGCACCGGCGGCTCCAGCGTTTCCCGTGGTCGATCCTGGCTGGGGGCTGTGGTGGTGTTCCGGCGGCGGCGGCGGCGGCGGCGGTGGCGGCCTGGCTTCGGAGGCTCGGCCGCGGGCCTGGTGGACGATGACATCGAAGGCCTGGATTGCCTCAGTACAGAGGGGGAACAAGTAGGGGAAAATGACAAAGACTTTAAGACTTTTGCCTTCCACCACAGTGAGGAGGTGCTTGGTGAACTCACTGTGGTGGATGTTAAATTATGTGTTTATTGTGTGTTTTGTTTTAATTTATTACATGTTATGACTGCAAGGTAACAAATTTCGTTCAGACCGAAAGGTCTGAATGACAATAAAGGAATCTGAATCTGAATCTGAATCTGAATCTCTCCTATGTTGTCCAACACTGCTCACAATACTCCAAATTGGGTCTGACCAGTGCTTTATAAAGCCTCAGCATTACATCCCAGTTTTTATAATCTAGTCCTCTCAAAATAAATTCTAACATTGCGTATGCCTTCCTCATTAATGATTCAATTTGCAAATTAACCAGCGCTCCTAAGTCTCTTTGCGCCTCTGACTTTTGAATCCTCTCACCATTTATAAAATAATCTACACCTTTATTCCTACTACCAATGTGCATGATTTCACACTTCGCTACAATGTATTCTATCTGCCACTTCTTTGCTCACTTTCCAACCTGTCCAAGTTCTTCTACAGAGTCCCTGCTTTCTCTAAACTACCTGCCCCTCTAACTATCTTCGTATCATCTGCAAACTTAGCAACAAAGCCTTCAATTCTCTCATCCAAATCATTATTATACAGCGTGAAGAGACCCCTGCGGCACTCCACTAGTCACTGGCAGCCAACCAGAAAAAGCCCCTTTTATTGCCACTCTTTGCATCTGCCATTTAACCAATCTGATATCCATCTTTCCTCTACTACCTTGAGCTCTCATCTTCTCTAGGAGCCTTATCAAAGGCCTGAAAATCTAGATAAACAACATTCACTGGTTCTCCTTTGTCTATCCTGTTTACTTCCTCCAAGCATTCCAAAAGATTATTCAGGCAAGATCTCACCTTTACAAAACCATGCTGACTTCGGCCTATTTTATCATGTGCCTCTAATTACTCAGAAACCTCATCCTTTATAATCTATATAACTAAAAGTCTAATCTTGACCACTTCCTGTCTGCACTGTATATTAATTTTAGAAAAAACGCTACCATATATCGCTATGATTTTCGGCCATCTTACTCATGGTCCTCCTCCGCTGAGGCAGCCCCGAGGATTGTTTCGATTGATGAAAAATAAAAAAGTTGTGAATGGTCAAAAAATCTTGAGATCAGCTGATTGGTCCTCTCGTCTGTCAATCACCATGATGAAGGTAACCATCCTTCCAGGGGGGGCAGGAATATAAAACCCCAAATGCCTGGAAGTGAGTCAGTCACTCTGGAAGATTGCGAGGGAGAGGCCGCAACTGTGATTCTGCTGTGAGTCCACTGAACTGTGAGTCTACTGAACTGTGAGTCTACCCTTTATGTGCTTTAGGTGGTTATGTGCTTTATGTGGCTAACCCTATGTGCTTGCAATACATGATTTGTTAGCCAGCAATGTGCTTGCAATGAATTATGATTTGTTAACCCTTAATGTGTTTGCAATAAATGATTTGTTAGCCAGCAATATGCTTGCAATGAATGATGATGTGTTAACCCTAAATGTGCTTGCAAAAAAATGATTTGTTAGCTAGCAATGTGCTTGCAATGAATGATGATTTGTTAACCCTTAATGTGCTTGCAATAAATAATTTGTTAGCCCTTAATGAAATTAGTTGTTTGGCCTGCCCTGTGCTTTTGCTTTTGCTTTGCCTTTGCTTTGCTTGAGCTCACCTGAAATTAAAGCAAATGGATTGTTCAAGAACGAACTGCAGTTGCTGGAAAATTGAAGGTAGACAAAAATGCTGGAGAAACTCAGCGGGTGTGGCAGCATCTATGGAGTGAAGGAAAAAGGAAACCTTCTTCAAACTCTTGGATTGTATGGATTGGATTGTTGGATTGGATTGTATTGGATTGGATTGTATTGTTGGCTGGCCCCACCTGCCCTGTGCTTTTACTTTTGCTTTGCCTTTGCTTTGCTTGCGCTCACCTGAAATGAAAGCAAATGGATTGTATTGTTGGCTGGCCCCACTTGCCCTGTGCTTGACTTGACTTGACTTGAAATGGATTGACTTGATGTGAAATGGATTGAAATGGATTGATGGTCCAGCACTCACTGTGCTTGACTTCACTTGATCCACAACACCCATGCTAGTGCTTCAGAACCCTCCCCCCCCCCCCCCCCCCCCACCCCCCCCCCCCCCCCCCCCCCCAACAATATTGGAATTGGTGGAGAGGTGGAATATTGTGTTGGGGGACCAGCCCTCCCATGTGAACCTGGGACCCAATGGGTCCCACTTAGTCTAGTAGACTCTAAAATCGTACCAACCACTGTGGTCAGGGGAACCGCCCTATAGATTGCGGCCTTCTTGGATTAACATTTGAAATTTTCAAATCCTCTGGAACCACTCCTGACTGTAGTGATTCTTGAAAGATCACTACTAATGCCTCCACAATCTCAAAAGCCACCTCTTTCTGAATCCTGAGTAATAGTCCATCTTGTCCAAGTAACTTATCAACCTTCAAATCTTTCAGCTTTATCCATCAGCACCTTCTCCTTAGTAATAGCCACTCCACTCATTTCTGTCCCCTGACTCGTTTGAATTTCAGGAACATTGCTGATATCTTCCACAGTAAAGAACGTAATACTATGGATAAAACTCCATATGGGGATTCACTGATGCCCTGTATAACTGAGGTATAACCTACCCATATTGTGCTCAATTCTTACAGAATTGAAATAGGCTGTCAGCCCAATGAGTCAATCCTACACTCATCCCATTTTATTTTCTCTGCATTTCCATTCTAATTTATATGGATTATTAAAAGATGACAAATACCAAAGGTTTCAACATGAGCAGAGAATTGGAAACAATTCAAAATATTATTTAAAATGTTAAATTATTATTATTAAAATTAAACTTGCAGAAATATTAATATTTGAAATATTAAGATAATTATTTATGACCAGAAAGTGTAACATGTAATACGCGTTGAATAATAGAGGTAGAATCATAGAGTAATTGATAGGATCATAATGGATGCGGAAACAGATCCTTCGGCCCAACTTGCCCATGCTGACCACGATGCCCGAACTATGCTAGTCCCACCTGCCCATGTTTGACCCATATCCCTCTAGTTTAGTTTAGTTTAGTTTAGTTTAGTTTAGAGATGCAGCATGGAAACAGGCCCTTCGGCCCACCAGGTTCATGCCGACCAGCGATCCCCGCATATTAACACTATCCTTCGCATACTAGGGACCAAGCTAATTAACATACATGCATGTACGTCTTTGGAATGTGGGAGGAAACTGAAGATCTCAAAGAAAAACCCATGCAGGTCACTGAGAGAACGTACAAACTCTGTACAGACAGCACCCGTAGTTGGGATCGAACCCGGGTCTCCGTCGCTGCATTTGCTGTAAGGCAGCAACTCTACCGCTGCGCCACCATGGCGCCCTTAACCTCTCCTATTCATGTACCTGTCCAAATGTCTTTTAAATGTTGTTATAGTGCCTGCCTCAATTACCTCCTCTGGAAACTTGTTTCATATACCCACCACCCCTTGTCATGGGCATTAGAAGTAATTTTCTTAGAAATTCACTCCCATAACTATATTGTTTTCAATTGAAATTATTTTTCTCTCCAGTGTGAAACAATGACAATTTCCAGATCATGTCATGACATTATGAAAATATAAGCAAGGGCTCTCTGCTGTGTGTCACGCTATGCTGCTGATATCTATCCAATGCCATAGAATGACACCATTCCTCATGTTTGTCACACACTGTGGGAGAACCTCAACCACATTGTCCCAGGAGTGGAATTTGTATTGTTTTCATATTGTGCACTCCCAGAACAGCTTGATCATCCAGTGCAGGGCTGGACTGGGATCGTGAGCTGGACCTGTCAGTAAAGCTATAACATAGATTTTACTTCGGAGTCACGTGAGTGACTACGTGAAGAACCCGCCTCACGCTGGCAACGGCATGACGTCGACGCTGACGGCGGAAGGAGGAGCTGCAGTAAGGAGCAGCTCCTCGCAGCGGTCGGAACGGCCCCGCAGGTAAGAACAGTAAAGTTGGGATTTCTTAGCGGGCGCTGGGTAGGTCCAGCAGTATAGGAAATATATTAAATCAGGTCAGAGTCATATTAGTGCTGGATAAGCACAGATGATGAAGTAAACGTATATTCGCGGGGTTAAATGCTTCCTGGGGTGAAAAATAAATATACGGGAAAGCTAGTGCGGAGCCGGTTCCGATACCGGTGGCCGTAGATATACCCGTTAGCGAATTAGTTTACAAAATGATAACCACGGAGAGAAATGCTCCCGAATATGAAAAATGGAAAATAAAATAAAATAAAAAATCTGAGAGGCCCGTGGTTCTGATGACTCTGACATTGAAAAGTCCTCCAGATAAGTAAACTATGTGGAACTGATTATGGAGCATATGGAGAAAGTTCTCCAAATAATTATGAGACTAGGGTCAAAGTACCCTGAAGGTTCCTAAGAATAGCCCTGAGGGGTTTAATTATTCTGAATATGGCCATGGGCCTAATTGGAAGTTTGGAACTCCGGACCCAGGATTTGGGCCGGAAGAAGTCTCATGGGATGAAATCCCAATTGATTTAGGGCTGCAGAAGGCAGACCCTGTTGATGGTGATTTGCATTTTGAAAGCACACCACAAAATAAAAATAAAAATAAAATGAAAAAATATTAAAAGAGGCCAAAGATGCCTGGAATAGCAAAAGGTTTTGCTATATATGAAGGAAGTGGTGAGGCTATGGAAGAAAACCTAGCTGCCAACATATATATATGGTATCTCACCAACTTCATGATTCTGTGATGATTGAAATATTAAAATTGCACAGCACAGGAAATTGTGCCTCATTGGAAGAGCCTACGGTTTATCCGTTAATATGGGCATCCATGACTCCAAATATGAGAGCGTCAAATAGTGAGGTTTAAAAATCCTCACAAATTATTCTGCTGCTATTATGGCTTTTTGGGCAGATGAAAGGAAAACATAAAATAAAGACGCTATTGTGCAATTCTTTCTATGAAATTTTGTATAAAATAAATGGCTATTTGGCCCATTTTTCACCCAAGGTTGCATACCTGTGTCGAGCAAGTGGTGTTTAAAGCTCTTGGTTATCTGTTTGGAGTAATCTGCCTAACTTATTGAAATTGGATGAAAAGCTAAATATTTTAGCTGCATGAAACCTTCGTCTTTGGACGAAAAGGTATTTTCGCCCAGAAGGGGATTTGATATTGGAAATAGAGGCAGAAATATGTCAAGGAAGTTTTATTGTATTGCACAACCAAATACTTACCCGAATTCAGGGGATAAGGAGACCACCACGCTCATATGCAGAGGAATTAAAGACTTGTTCTCTGCTTAAAGAAACTGCGGATTAATCTCCAGTTAGAGGGAGATTACAAAAAGTTTATTAAGACTGGCTTACTATTATTTTTGATCAGTATATTACGAGCAGTTTCATTAACTACTATTACTTTTAAAAAAAGAGGTTAATCCTCCTGTACAGAATAAAACCTGCTTATGTTTTCGTGTTTTCTTGCAATTGAAAAAAGCAGAGATTTATGTCCACATATGCCTAATTATCTGGAAAAGGGGTAATGGAAAAGATTTTGAACACGAGCATAAATTTGTCTTTAATGTTAGAAGGCATTACAGATGATGGTTGCAGAAGTATTCTGGACCTTACAGGTCTAAATAAGTTTGTAGAATACAAACATGTTCAAATGGAGACATTGAATACTGCAAAATATTTTAATTCAGCAGGTTGTTATATGGCTAAGATTGATGAAAAGATGCCTATTATTCTGTACCTATGCATCAGGTTTCGGTGGTACTTAAATTTTAATTGGTTGTGACAATTATGGCAGTTAAGCTTTGCCAAATGGACTGAGTTCAGCTTTTTACTCTTTACGAAACTGTTTGAAACCAGTTTAGCCCAATTAGAGCACAAAATGCACATCATTATGGCTTATCTCAATGACATTCTGGTCATTAGTGATTATCAGGAGTCAGCTGAGGACTCAGTTTCAGTTACTAAAGCTTTGTGGTAAGCTAAGGTTCTTAATTCATCTAATTAAGCCCCAGCTGCAGCCAGCACAAACAATTTACTTTTGGGGTTTGTAATTAACTCAGTGACTATGTTTAATACCTTTACCAACAGATAAAGTCGATGATATTTTGGTAACTTGTCATTATCTCATTCAAAACCTTATCCTTCCATCCGAGAAATGGTGACAACCATTGGTTGAACTGCTAGCAGCATTTCCTGCAGTAGAATTTGGTCCATTACATTTATCGATATCTTCGAAGGTACAAGATACAAGCTCTCAAAGAGAAGGCAGGCCATTTGACAGGCCTATGTAATTAACAAAAGAAGCTGTATTGGAATTACAATGGTGGGTTAAAAAAGGAAAATGTCCCACAAGCTGCTAAATAAATATTATGATTAAACAGCCTGAAATGGTTTTACATACAGATGCTACTGCTCTCGGATGGGGGGCCACAGATTTTATCCTCCAGTTTGTGGAGGTAGATGGAAAACTGAAGAACAAGTGTTTTCTCCAAGAGTATGGTATTAATATTTGGAGTTATTGGGGGCCTTTTTATGGGCTTTAAAGCATATTGTTGTGCTAAACAAGGTCTGCATGTGTTAATACAATTAGACAATAAAACATTGTGGTTTACATTAATCACATGGGGAGAGTTGGATCAGTATCATGTGATTGTCTGGTCAATGAGATATGGCAATGGTGTATTGGTCGGCAGATATGGATTTCAGTAAGCTATACTCCAGGTAAAGACAATGTTGGTAGCAGATGAAAGGTCCAGGATTTTTAAAGATAATACGGAATGGATGTTTTTTAAGCCAGCAATATTTAAGAATATTGTTAGACGATTTGGGTTGCCAGAAATTGATTTGTTTGCATCCAGGCTTAATCATCAATTGCCTCATTATGTGTCTTGGGAACACGATCCGGACGCAGTTGCAGAGATGCATTTTCATTACACTGGGGAAAAATGTTCTTTTATGCTTTTCCACTATTTGCTCTGATCCAGAGATGCTTGAAGAAAATAGAGCAAGATTCAGCTTCCGGATTGTTGGTAGTGCCAAATTGGCCAACTCAACCTTGGTTCCCAGTTATGCTGAATATGATTAAAGAACCGTATATGCAGATTCCTAACTGTAGTGATATCTTGACTAATCCAGTAACAAATGAAGGTTACCCATTATATGCATATATGAATTTGTTAATCTGCAGGTTTTTGACCAGACCACTACAGGAACTGGGATTGTCGGACCAAACTTGACAGTTATTGGCGCATCATGGCGAGATAGCACACAGAAAACAATATATGACACATATTAAGAAATGGGAAGAATTTTTGCACACAGTCAAATATTTCTGATGATTCTGTGAATGTTACTCATGTTTTGGAATTCCTTGCCAATTTGCGCTTTGGGCAACATTTAAGTTACAGTGCCATTAACACTGCACGCAGTGCCTTGTCGTCCTATTTAGGACTTATGACTGGTGAGAAATCAATTGGGTCGCATCCATTAATATCACGATTCATGAAAGGAATTTTTCACATGAATCCGCCAAAACCTAGATATACAGAGATTTGGGATGTGAGCATAGTACTTGCTCTACTTAGAGAATGGACGCCAATTGAAGGGTTGTCATTGGATAGGTTAACATTGAAATTGGTCATGTTAATGTCACTGGTCTCAGCCCAAAGAGTGCAAACTTTACAAATGTTGCGTTTAGACTGTATGCATGTGACTACAGATAACGTTGTATTCTATGTTTACGATCTGATCAAACAAAGTAGACCAGGGAGATCTGGAACAAAGGTAACCTTTCAAGCTTTTCATATTGAGCCTGCTTTGTGTGTGGTTAGACATTTGAACCAATGTATTAAAGTGACGGACACTTTTCGAGGAAACGAAAAGACATTGCTGCTTACGCACAAAAAGCCACACACAAAAGCTTCAGTTCAAACTATCTCAAAATGGTTGAAACAGGTGTTGGTTTTAGCGGGAGTAGACACTGATGTCTTCAAATCTCACTCCACCAGGGCGGTAGCTACGTCCGTGGCGAAGGGGCGGACGTACCTCTCGAGCATATTTTAAAAATCGCAGGGTGGAGTAAAGAAGAAACTTTTTCAAAGTTCTACAACAAACCTGTTCACACTATGACAAGCTTTGGACACCGGTGTTGGGAGCACTATAATCACCTGCTTTGTTTGCTATTTGCTATAATCAGTTGTGTAGTCACTGATATCTTTTGTCACTTGTAATCATTTTTCCCTCAAATATAAGGAGGGTATTATATGGTCTTTCAGCCATTAAAAAACTTAATTGTGAAAAGATCTAACATTTGTCTGCTTTCTCATGTATGTGTTTACTTAGCCGGACTGTCGTACGGATTAATTCTACGACATAAAAAACACAGAAAGCTTTAAAACTCTTCACGTAGTCACTCACGTGACTCCGAAGTAAAATAGTAAGATTAAACGAGAACTCACCTGTTCGAAGTTTGATCGTTATTTTACGAGGAGTTACGATGAGGGATTACGTGCCCTCCACTCCCACCCTCGTAAAATAAATGATCAAATGGTGGTTCTAAGTCTTTTTATGAGCCTTACTATGTTACTCCGGCTTTGGTGTTCTGTGTTTTTCATGCCGTTGCTTTGAAGTATGCCGTTGCCAGCGTGAGGCGGGTTCTTCACGTAATCCCTCATCGTAACTCCTCGTAAAATAACGATCAAACTTCGAAACAGGTGAGTTCTCGTTTAATCTTACTATTCTTGCCACTTGCAATCACTTGATGTAAACCTTGTTCCTGGACCAAAGCAATGGGTTCATAAGTTAATAAATTCTTGGAGCAGAATTAGGCCATTCGGCCCATCATGTCTACTCTGCCATTTAATCATGGCTGGAATATCGTTCCCTCTCAACCCCAATCTCCCGCCTTCACTCCATAATCCCTGCTCCCATATAACTGGTACATTTGTGGCTGTAATCTCCATGGCAGTCACAATTATACTTGCCATATCAAATGCTAAGCTCTTTGTTCCAAATTACTTCATTCTAATGACTACATTCTTTGGTAACACACACACAAACCTGTTTATCAGTAGTCTGTTTATCAACTCTCCAAACTTGCAAAGCCTTGATAGATGTTTCAGTGCAAAACATAGCCACGCATTGCTTCTCCCATTTTCTGATTCCTATTTCTAGCTCTCCACCATCTCAAACAAGAGTGGATTAATGCGCTCTTTGGAGATGACTCAATGTGGTGGCATGATGGCACAGCGGTAGAGTTTACTGCCTTGCAGCACCAGTGCCCCGGGTTTGATCCTGACTATGGTACTTGTCTAGAAAGAGTTTATACTTTCTCCCCGTGACCTGCGTGGGTTTTCTCCAAGATCTTCAGTTTCCCTCCCACACTCCAAATATGTACAGGTTGTAGGTTAATTGGCTTGGTATAAATGTAAATTATCCCTGGTGTGTGTCTGGGGATAGCTGGTCGGCACGGACTCAGTGGGCCGAAGGGCCTCTTTCCACCCTGTATCTCTAAACTACACTAAGCAATGCTAACATTTCTTCTCTATTGGAGTTCATCCATTGTTGCCTGAACAATTGTTTTAAAATTCATATTGCTGGTGTGGGTGATGTTGGCAAACCAGGTTATTTCCAACTCTGAATTGCCCTTCAGAAGGTGCAGGTGAGACACCTTTGTGAAGGCAGCAGTCCTGAAGGTGCTGCACAGTGCTGTGTGTAGGGAGCTCCAGGGTTTAGACCCAGCAATGGCAAAGGATCAGATGTGTAATTCCAAATCAGATTGGTCACAACTTAGAGGGGAACCAGCAGTGCCATGGGACCGTTTGCACCAGAAAACTGAAGATCATTGGACAGATGGACAAAAAAACTTTTTGGTGATTTTCAAGGAAAGAGATTGACACTGGGAATGTAACTGGTGGGGGTTGTGGTGGGTCACTAGAATTGTCACCTGATTGTCACTGGCATGTCACTGGATTGTCACTGGGAGTTTCACTGAAACATTACTAGAGGTGGTACTGGAGCATTACTAGA
Organism: Okamejei kenojei; assembly: GCA_035221665.1. Classification (NCBI taxonomy): domain Eukaryota; kingdom Metazoa; phylum Chordata; class Chondrichthyes; order Rajiformes; family Rajidae; genus Okamejei; species Okamejei kenojei. The sequence continues at coordinate 73,013,786 of CM069143.1, forward strand.
GATGGTACTGTGATAAGGCTAAATGCTGTTAAAAATATAACGAAATAAATATAATGGAATCCTGGACTATAATAACTTATGGCCCTGTCTCACTGTGCGAGTTGACCCACGAGGTACCCCGAGTGACAGACTCGTGGCTGTGCACGAGACTTCAAGTTTATGATCAAGTGTGTAACCGAGTTCCCACGGGTATGTCATTGCTGCGAAGTTCCAAGTTCCTCTCCCGAGTTACCAAGTTCCTCTCCCGTTACTCTTGAGCCAACCGTGAATGAAGGTATGTTTTAATAAAGCAACAATGTTAAAATACATCTCCATCCTGTGGTTTTGAGTTATTTCAGCGCGGCGGCATCTATTGATATGACCTACAATGGGAAAATGCGCATCCTCCAGTAACCAAGCATTTCTTGTTGTTTTATGTTTTTAAATACTTTTTTGCAATGGATCTCTATTTTAAATAATTTTAGAAAAGGAAGCAGCTCGGTGACTGACATTGAGCGGCCCGCCGGGACCCGACAGCGCACACACACACACACACACACACACACACACACCACACACACACACACACAACACACACACACACACACACACACACACACACACACACACAACACACACAGACAGCAGGACTGGCCGCCACTTCAGAGGAAGGAAGCAGCTCGGGTGACTGACATTGAGCGGCCGCCGGGACCCGACAGCAGACACACACACACACACACACACACACACACACACACACACACACACACACACACACACAGAGATACACACAGACAGCAGGACTGGCCGCCACTTCAGAGGAAGGAAGCAGCTCGGGTGACTTTGAGCGGCCGCCGGGACCCGACAGCAGACACACACACAGATACAACAGATAGACAGAGAGGGAGAGAGAGACACACACACACACACACACACACACACACACATAGAGAGAGAGATACACACAGACAGCAGCTGGCCACCACTTCAGAGGAAGGAAGCAGCTCGGGTGACTTTGAGCAGAGGCCGCCGGGACCCGACAGCAGACACACACACAGATAGACAGAGAGGGAGAGAGAGACACACACACACACACACACACACACACACACACACACACAGATACACACAGACAGCAGGGCTGGCCACCACCTTCAGAGGAAGGAAGCAGCTCGGGTGACTTTGAGCGCGGCCGCCGGGACCCGACAGCAGACACACACACAGATAGACACACACACACACACACACAAACACACACACACACACACACACACACACACACACACACAGATACACACAGACAGCAGGACTGGCCACCACTTCAGAGGAAGGGAAGCAGCTCGGGTGACTTTGAGCGGCCCGCCGGGACCCGACAGCAGACACACACACAGATACACACAGATAGACTGAGAGGGAGAGAGAGACACACACACACACAAGACACACACACACATAGAGAGAGAGAGATACACACAGACAGCAGCTGCCACCACTTCAGAGGAAGCAGCTCGGTTGACTTTGAGGGCCGCCGGGACCCGACAGTCAGACACACACACAGATACACACAGATACACACACACAAACACACACACACACACACACACAGACACACACACAAACACACAGACACACACACAGACACACACACAGACACACACACAGCCACACACACACACACACACACACACACATATGTGGCGTTTCTGCTCGGGACCCTTCTTCAGACAATCCAATGTCCCATAATATATTCTTTAAATATTAAGTTTTCTGTTGAAAGTGTGGTGCCGTGGTTACGGGTTTGTCGGAAGGAAGATGATGAGGTCTGGTACAAGTTGACTTTGTTTTCAGTAATCAGGCCTCCGTGTTGGCTGATGCCTGGTTGATCGAGCGTTTCATACAGTTGCGAGCGAGCGAGGTCCATATATAGGAGCAAGGAACGCGAAGCCTCTGAGGTTCATTGTTCCCCTGTTTGGATTGCTCCCAGGAGAGCGGGCACAAAGAAAAATTTAGGTATTTTTCTGTGGAAGGGGGGAGGGCAGTATAAAATCGAAAGCATTGTACAGCAGCACTCTCCTCAACACGAAACACAGCGCAGCGTAAACAATTAAAACAGCTTAACTTTTAAAGCAAAGACACACGTTAAATTACATGGCCCCAAGAAATCGCCTCTCAATTGCTTTGGGGTTGGAATTGAAATATATATAATATATATAATATGTATATACATATTATACTACTTTTGGTTCAGTCCCTTTCAGATTATAAAAAAGTTCCCACGATAGACTCACGAGACACTATGGTAAACGCACGGGCCATTACGTTACTGCAACGAGTTTAAATGTTTCCATTTTTAACTTGAACAGTTAATTTGACTCGTGGGAAAAAATCAAACATGTTTGATTTTTTTCACGAGTTAACAAGTTTCCCGAGTACCTGCCGTTAGCGCCACGAGTGGACAAGATTTGAACGCGCGAGTTTCCGACGTTCCCGCTACGTGATCACCACGAGTGAAAACTCGGGGTCACTCGTGGGCCAACTTGCACAGTGAGACAGGGGTTTTATATTTCATCTCAAGCAGGCTTTCTCCAGTAGATTGACAAGAGAGAGAGAGAAGCCCAGGCTTGCCCCAGGTTGCTGTGTATTGAGACAATGACTGATGACTTTGAAATGTGTCTACCAATTGATGAGAGAGAGAAGCCCAGACTATCCCAGTAAGGGGTATTGAGACGATGTCCGATGCCTTTGAGGTGTGCAGTGACTGATGACTTTGATATTGCGACTGCCTTGTACCAAATGACAGGATGCCTTTTGAATGCGACTGATGATTGACAAGGACAAACTCAGACGCATCCTGTGGTAATGTTGTATTGACTGTACCTCTGACCATGACTAACATCTTTTGAATGTGCTTTAGGGGACAAAAGTAAAATATAAAATACATGTAATTTCTCTGTTCAGGGAAGTGAGAGAGGACAGCCAAGTATCCGTATTGCTCACTGCACTGGGGTTACCCTTGCCACTTCCATCGGCCGATAATTAGTAAAGTTTGAATGGGTCGGTTCTACCAAACCGTTATTGTGAGTTGTCTGTTTATTAAGAAGTGAACCCTGTTTGTTTAATTGTAAGTTAACCTTTTTCAACTGGAGCATTACTAAAGGTGGTACTGGAGCATTACTAGAGGTGGTACTGGAGCATTACTAGAGGTGGTGTTGCAGCATTACTAGAGGTGGTAACTGGAGCATTACTAGAGATGGTACTGGAGCATTACTAGAGGTGGTACTGGAGGCATCAGGCACCATCAGAAATAATTTAGGAATGCGTGGGAAGCTTCCCAACAGGTGAACTAGTTAGGAAACGGGATTGGAAAATTCAAAGGAATATGGATGGTGCAAAAGAGAGGAAATGATCTGATGTGATGTTACTAATGACCACGCAGGAATTAAGGCATAGCTGTGAGAAGAAGTATTTCTGTGGAAGGTGAAGTTGGAGAAGTAGGAAATGGGAGATAAGAGTTGAAGACATTAAGAAAAAAGTTACGTGTTAAGTTCGAGCAATGATGGCAAATTATCTGCGTTTTCTTTCTGACCTTGTTGGCCCTACATTCACAGCAAGAAGACCTGTGCCTGAAGCACCAGTCTTACACTCTTGTGTTTTGAAAACATTTTGACAGGAGAATTTTGGAGTACGAATGCAGCAATGGCAATTGATAAAGCTTTTCATTCAACTCTGTCCTCGTACACTTTTCTGTGGAAGCAATACCACCTAGTGATGAAGGCGAGGAAGTTCATGTCGGATCATCCACCAGTGATTTACAATTCCGTGACAAATAAATGTTGTTGCCTGGAAGCCCAGCCCATAAAATCACGAGCAATGGAACTTAATGTCAAAAAAATGAACAAATGGATCAGTCAAATTGAATTGAGTTGTTGAAAGGGATTAATGTCAAAGTACTATGCTAGAAGAGCAAGCCTGGTCACCAGGGTAAAAAGTGTGTTTCAGAGGTCCCATGAGTTTACCTTAAGGTTAGAGAGTTGGCGAATGTTACAGAGTTAGCAAGAGGCAAGACAATGTGCAACCTGAAAAGACAAAACTGGAGTAACTCAGCTGGTCATGTAATATATCTGCCTGAATGCTGCCTGACCTGCTGAACTACTCCAGCACTTTTCGTCTTTTTTGTAAACTGGCAGCTGGCAATTCCTTGTGTCCTACAATATACAACTTCAACACGTTTTAATGGTTAATGGGTTAACAAATACTTAACAGGGCAAAACAGGAGGCGAGCACTAGATATGATACTGTGCAGTATTTGGATGTGAAAAGTTCGAGATGAACAGTACAAATGGTGGAGGTTGGACAATGGGGCATCTCTACTCTGGAACCTGCTTCCACCATGTCATGAGGGGTCTGACCTCAAACATAGCATGTTGTGAGAACTTCCCTATTTAATCTGCATTTGATGTTTCTGGGCCCTGGAGTAGCTCAATGCCTATCTGTGAAATCACCCTGGACTTAAAGGACAATATACTGGAAGACACAGGAAGAACTCGTGTCATTTGCTGAATGATATACCATGTCCCATGCTCAGAACATAGAACAGAGTACGGGCTGAGGGATGCACTGAAGCTCAGTGCAGACAACGCCAAGGCTCTTTGGGGAGGGGGACAGTTTAAGGTCCTTCCGCTGCTGGACAATGGGGGCAGGGTAGTGTGGTGGAGACGCCCCTCAAAATAAGTGAAGGATTTCACGCCACATGAGTGGCAAGGGTGTGGGGTTAAAATTGTGAATTGAGTTAAATGTATTGAATGTATGTATAGCCTCTGAGAATGTCAGCTTTTTGCATGGATCATGTATTGTATTTAATATAAAAGTCTTTTTTTTTTTTTTTACTTTTTTTTTCTTTTCCTTTATCTTCTTTTTTTGTACAACACAGAAAATGCACTACAATGTCCATGATGAAAATAATGCCAAATTAAATGAACCTGCGCTGCCTGCACATGATCCATAACTCTCCATTCCATTCCTACCCAAAAGCCTCTTAAATGCTATTTTTGGTCTGCCTCTACCGCCACCCCTAGCAATACATTCAAGACACCGACCACTCTCTATATAAAAATACCTTCCCCGCATATCTCCTTTAAACTTTGATGGCAGCCTCGCCTACAGTCTGTCTGTCCTTTTTGTCTTATTTTTGTTATTTTAAGTGTGTTTAAAAAGTTTGTATTAATCGTTCTCTGGTTTGTTTTACATGGGGGGTGGGCGGGGTGGTCGGGGGAAACTTTTTTTCAATCTCTTTCCTTGCCGGAGATGCGATTGTTTTCCGATCATATCTCCGGTCGGCGTCACTGCGGCCTTAACATCGTGGAGCTGGAGGCCTTGCTCGGGGGACTGACTTTGAGCCCCACCGCGGGGCATAGATTTACCATCGGAGCCAATTCCTTGCCTGGAGTGTTGCTCCAACCTCGGCCTGCGTACTTTAACATCAAGGGCTTACAGTCTCGGATAGAGACTGAAATCGGGAAACTCCAAAACCGCAAGACGTTCGCGACAAGCCCCGACCCGAGGTAGATCGCATGGCACGAAGGGAGAAGAGGGAGTGACTGGGGGTGAGACTCATCCTTGATTATGCTGGTTGGTCTTGCTGAGCAGTGTGAAGTGCAGATGGAGTTATGGAAGGGTTGATTTGCGTGATGACCTGGGCTCTGTTTATAACTCTTTCCCCCACTTTTTGCGTGCTTGGATGAGCCGTTCCTAACCATGCTGTGATGCATCTGAATAAAATGCTTTCTACGGAGCATCTTTAGAAGTTGGTGAGAACTGGAGAAGCAAGTGGATGACCTCAGATTCGTCTGAGAAAACTGAGTTGTTCCTCGACAAGTCCTACAGTAAGATTGTACACCTTAAGTTACTGAAGAGAGAATTTTGGTGATGGTGAGAAAGGGAAAGAAATGGAAAGAAATGGAATGCAAAGGTCCCGGGTGTTGTACTTCTTGAGAACAGGTTCACCCACTTAGAAAACTGTCGGGCAGAAGACACATTAACACACTGAGCGGCAGACTGGCTTGCGAAGCAAAAAGTGCTGTTGAGCCAAACCCAAGGAGGCTGACGTCAGTCTACGCCATGGTGTTGGGAGACGCCATTGTGAGATATACGAACAGGGGTTTCTGTGGCAACAGACGGAATTCGAGGATGGTGTGCTGCCTCCCTGGTGTCAGGATCCAGGATGTCATGGACAGGAGTGCAGAAAATCCTCAGGGGCAAAGGTGAACAGCCAGAAGTGAGTGGTGCATGTCGGCACAAACGATGTCGGAAAGAAGGGGTATGAATATTCTGCAGCGTGACTTTAGGGAGCTCGGAAAAATGCTGAAAAGAAGGACCTCCAGGGTGGTTATCTCCAGTTTACTTTCCAGTTCCACGTGCTGGCGAGAGCAGGAACAGGGAGATACAGGACCTGAATGTGTGGCTGAGGAACTGGTGCAGGGGGCAGGGATTTAGATTCTTGACCACTGGGATCTGTTTTTGAGTAAGGGGGAACTGTACAAAAGGGACGGATTGCACTTTAACAGGTGGGGGACCAGCATTCGAATCAGGCAAAGGAGGAAAAGGAACGCTTGGAGGTAGTGCTCGTAATATGATTAGTTTTAATCTGCAATTTGAGAAGGAGAAGGTTTTAAATTGGAAGTGGCAGTGATGCAGATGAACAAAGGGGACTATGAAGGCATGAGAGAGGAGTTGGCCAAGTAGACTGGAAAGGGATCCTAGCAGGAATGACGGTGGAACAGCAATGGAAGGAATGTCTGGGTTCCCACCCCTCGCATAATCCGGAAGACGCAGGATCATTTCATTCAAAAAGGAAGAAAGATTTAAGGGGAGTAGGAGGCAACCGTGGCTGACAAGAGAAGTTAGGGATAGAATAAAACTAAAAGAAAAGATGTATAACACAGAAAAGAGTAGCCGGAAGCCAGAGGATTGGGAAACTTTTCATAGGACAACAGAAGGAAACAAAAACGGGCATATATGGGCTGAAAAGATGAAGTACGAGGGGAAGCTGGCCAGGAATATAGGAGAAGGACAGAAAAGGTTTCTTTAGATATGTTAAGGGCAAAAGAGTAGCAAAGTCAAATGTGGGTCCCTTGGAGGCAGACATGGGTGTAAATTTTATTCGGTGTCACGTGAGGTGACTATTGAAGACCCCCGTCCAGCACGCATGCGCTACATTAGCGTTCATGCAGTGCACACCGCGACGAACGGGAGTTCAAGGTGCTCCGCTACAATTTGAGTCGGGCCGACAGGTAAGTGTTTTACCCGTGGCGTGTGTATTTTCTCTGTGGTCTGCTTTGTGTTCCAGAAAGAATGAGCAAGACCAGAGGAAAGAAGTCTGTTAGCTCGCCCCCGTTCTGTCTCCCGTTGATGAGCGTTCTTTGGAGGGGGGGGGCGAGAGGCGCAGGGATTGATACCGAGCCCAGCCAGTACCGCTAATGCAGCCTGATCAGCGGGGCTGGAGGTACACTGCAGCCAGAACCGGGCGGTAGTATCCGACGATTCGGATGAAGATGCCTCACCGCTCGATGAGCGGCAAAGGCAGCCGCCTAAGCCGAATGGGAACGGCTTATGGAGCAATTGCTCCGGCGAGATCTGCTGATGAGGCAGCAGCAGACTCGCCAAGGGAGCTCAGGCACTCCGCAGTGCCCTTTACGGCACTGGGCATTGCTTCACCTTCTATTGAGGCAGCATTGGCGACCAGGTCTGGGCTGGTCAAGAAGAGGGGTTGTTGGCTGAAGATGTCCGGAGTAGCAGGGTGTACAAGATCAGGAAGTGCTGCTGGGTGTGATCAACCGCTACATGGCCACTCCACGAGGCAGGTCGGCTTTTAGTGCGGAAACTTGCAGCCAGCATTGAACACCTGTCCTCAAACCCCTACAGAAACGGTGGTCAATGAGGCCTCTTGAATTATATTCAGCCCAGAAATTGTACATATTGAATTGTACCAGCTGTCAACAGCCAGATTTGGGGACATTTGGGGCAGAATATCAGGAACCAGGAGTTGAAGCTCCAGAAAACCCCTAAAACTCCTGACTGCATGGAATAACATCATATGCTCGGTCCATAGATGGTGTGGACATATCCACAAAATCAGCAAGATACATTAGCTCTGCTGTGCACCACTCAATTCGAGATTAACAATTTTATGGAAGGAAATCATAAAGCCTGCCCTCAAACCCTAAGGTTTGTGCAGACTTCGCAAAACACCGGGTCAGAAACCTCCAATTCTGCTCTTTGGAAAGACCTTCTAAAAAAGGTGAAAGACCTGGAGGAAGAGTCCAAGACCTTTGGTCTTGTGAGGGCAGGTTTGGGACCGAGCAGACCTAACAAACCAGGCGGCAGTACCCCCACGGCGTCCACCAGTCGCCGACTACCATATGGGACTGCTGAAAGCTCGGGGTCCGCAACCATTCCCCCCGAAACCTTTTTTATAGAGCCTGGGCCCAGAGCGACACCATGGAAAATGCGCCACCCACCCAACACAACATCAACAGCAGCCCTCTAAGCCCATGCAGACACCTCCATCGTCCAGCGAAAAGGCACTGAAGAACACCAGTAACCATGGAGGTAGGTGGGTCTGGTTCCTCTCAGCATATGAGCAGTAGGGCTCTTATACTAACAGGGGGAGATTGCCACTTGTTTTTGGATGCATTGTAGTTCTATCACTAATGACAAATATATACTCAGGCAGCATTCATGGCTATAAAATTTAACTTTGTTCATGAAAACATTGCGCCATTCAGCATATTACCCCAAAGGTATTCACCCTCTCAGTCAAAGAGAAACAAGGGGGTCAAGCTGAACTGATGAGGCTACTAGCAAAAGGTGTCATTGAAAGAACAAAAACATTGAACTTTTGGAATTTATATCTATTATTTTCACTAAAACTTAAAAAAGATGTGGGATTGTCGCATCATCATTGACTTAACTTCTTTAAACAAATCTGTTAAGTATTATACATTTCAAGATGAAACTTTTGAAACAGCCAGAACAATTGATTTCTAGACGGGTACTTTCTGGCAAGCAATGATTTAAAAGATGCCTACTACTCAGTACCCATACACAAGGAGCATCGTAAATACCTAAAGTTTATCTGGATGAAACAGCAATGGCAATTTAAAGCCTATTACCAAATGGGCTAACCTCAGCTCCAAGTGTTGCTTCACAAAAATCTTAAAACCTGCCTTGGCATTATTGAGGAAACAAACCATATAGTCATGGCATACTTAGACAACCATTTTATATAGTAGGGAAAATCTTGGAGACAGCCATTTCCGCAGTAGCAGCCACCAAACGTTGTTTGAAACTTTGGGGTTTGTCATACATCCAGATAAATCCAATTTGACACCGTCCACAACCATGGACTATCTTGGATTTACGATTGACACTATTCACATGACTGTAACTCTGCCCGAAGGGAAAGCATCAGAGTTGGCACAATCATGCATCAAACTAATGGTTTAATATCATCAGCCAACCATTACGGCAGGTAGCTAGTGTAATTGGGGAAATGGTAGCAGCCTTTCCAGCTGTACAATTTGGCCTCAGCACTATCAAAATTTACAAAGAGCAAAAGTGCACGGCGCTAAAGAAAAACTCAGGTCCACTTTGACCGAGTTAGTGAATTTAACTGCTGAATCCATTCCAGTTACAATGGTGGACAAGGAACATTAGGCTTAGCTCCAGTTCCCATAATAATCACCAACCCAGTATTAAACCATTTCAAAACGGATGCCAATTGCTTTGAGGCTGGGGAGCAACTAACATGCAATCCAGCACAGGGGGCAGATGGACTTATTTTTGAATCATCTTGCCTACAGACACGGTGGGTATTAACTACTTAGAAATGTTGGGTGTGTTTTATGGTTTTAAAAGCATATTCATCTAAATGCATCACGCACATTCCGGTTGCAATTAGATAATACCACAGTGGTGCTTATATCAACCACATGGGTGATTGTAAAGTCGATATCATGTGACAATTTGGTCAACCTAATCTGGCAATTGGTGTGTCGGAAGACATATTTGGTTATCAGCAACTTACCTACCAGGTAATCAAATACAGTGGCAGACACCAGGTCATGCAAATTTAACGATAACATCGAAGAGGATGTTTAAATCCCAAGGTATTTGCTGAAATTACAAGCAATATGGCAACACCAAGAATATCGATCTATTTGCATCTAGCTGGATCACCAGGTACCAACGTATGTGGCTTGGGAACCAGACCCTGAGGCAGCAGCAGTTGATGCATTCACACTGCATTGGGGTAAAATTTTTCTTCTATGCTTTTCCCTCCCTTCTGCCTCATCAGTCGGGTATTACGCAAGATTCAATTGGATTCCGCTTCAGGAATCTTGATAATACCCGGGGACTGGCCTACACAGTCATGGTTTCCAGTGGCTCTCGACATTGGCTGTCGAAACAAATAAACCGTTGGAATTCCCCAGCAGTCCAGAATTACTAATCCACCCCAGTGTCAGGCATTATAGTCACCCATGCCATGACAGAGTCAATCTCCTGGCTTGCAAATTCTAAAAAGACCTCTCTACTGGGCCTGGGACTGTCTGAGGACGCCATCAACATGGATGACCGCATCCCACCGGGAGTCCACCAGGAGACAATACCTGACCAACATTAGGAAATGGGAACGGTATTGCTCCAAAACAGGAACTACCTATCAACAGCAACAGCTACTAGTGTTGTGGAGTTCCTGGTTGGATTACAACGGGATGGACTCAGCTACAGTGCCCATCAATACAGCCAGAAGTGGCGTTTTTTTTGTCAGCTTATTTGGTTCCAGCAGCAGGACAAACAGCTTTGGGTCCCAACCACTGGTGGTCAAACTCATGAGGGGTATTTTTAACACTAATTCCCCCAGACCAAGGTACACTCAGATCTGGATGTCAGTATTGTGCTGACATACCTTAGGGATGGCCACCACCCAGGTCACTCACGCTGGCACAACTTACCCTGAAATCAGTCATGTCTCATGGCACTAGTGTCAGCACAAAGGGTACAGTCCCTCCACCTTCGAGGCTGGACAGCATGACAGAGTCATTGGACTGTATCACATTCATATTCAGGATCTGGTCAAACAAACTAGACCAGGAACCACGCCTCCAATTATGGAGTTCCGGCATATTCATTTGACCCACGGCTGTGTGGCCAAGACCCATCACGCCATTACATAGATACAACATACAACTTAAGAGGGAGAGAAAAAGCCTTATGGATAAGCCACAATGAAGCCCCATGGTCAGGTGACGAGAGCCAAAACCATTTCACGGAGGCCTCAAGCAGGTGCTTAAGTCTGTGGGAATCACACTAATGTTTACAAATCTCACTCCACCAGGCTGCATCCACGTCGGCAGCTAGGCGAATGGACGTGCCTATAGACCAATTCTGGCCAGAGCAGGATGGTCCTCGGAAAGAACTTTCCAAAGGGTTTTATAATAAGCCGCTGGCGGGACCTGCTCCCATTTGCAGACAGAATTTTAGAGTCTGCAGATAATATTTAATTTAAGCCCGGGGGAGCTCTCTCTCTGTTTTTTGTTGTTATCAATAAACCTTTTTGTTCACAAACAGGTCATTGTTGATTTGTGATAACATACTTCTTCCCTCAAAGGTCTTCAGACAGTGAGTGAAGCATTGAGCTGGTACACGGTTTCGGAATCACAGAGCTTTGACTCACGTGTACTCCGAAATAAAATAGTAAGATTAAATGAGAACTTACCAGTTTCGAAGTTTGATCTGAATTTTATGAGGAGTTTACGATGAGGATTTACGTGCCCGTCCGCTCCCACCCTCTATTATACAGATCAACTGGTAATTAAGTTCTTATTTTTTCTTTATATATTTATTTCAATCGTTGTGTTTTTTCCTGTGAATCCACACTGCTGCTTTGAAGAATGTCGCGGCATGCTGTTGCTGGACGGGCTCTTCATCGTAATCCCTCATCGTAACTCATAGAATATATAGATCAACTTCGAACTGGTAAGTTCTTATTAATCTTACTATTATTATGGGTAACAAGGAAATGACAGAAGAGTTTGAACAGGTACTTTCTGATCTGTTTTCACTAAGGCAGACATAAACAATCTCCCAGATGTACTGGAGGACAGAGGATCTACAGGGGTAGGAAGAACTGAATAAATTTTAATTTGGCGAGAGAAATAGTATTGGGTAAGCTAATGGGACTGAAGGATGATAAATCCCCTGGGCCGGATGGTTTGCATCCCAGGTCCTCAGGGTGGTGGCCTCTAGAAATAGTGGATGCATTGGTGATCATTTTCCAGGTGTATCAATAGATTCAGGATCAGTTCCTGTGGATTGGAGGATATAGCTAATGTTATCCCACTTTTTCAAGAAAGGAGCGAGATGAGAAGACGGAAAATTACAGACCAGTTAGCCTGACTTCGGTGTGAGTGTGGAAAGATGCTGGAGCCAATTATTTAAGAAGTAATAATGGGCCATTTGGATAGAAGTAAAAGGATTAGTCCAAGTCAACATGATTTATGAAGGGAAATCATGCTTGAACTAATCTTCTGGATTTTTTTTAAGATGTGACAAGTAAAATGGATGAAGGGGAGCCAGTGGAGTAGTGTGTCTAGACTCTTTCAGAAAGCCTTTCTTTAAGGGTTTCCCGCACGGGAGACTGGTGACTAAAATGAGAGCACATGGTATTGGGGGATAGGGCGATGAAATAGATCGAAAATTGGTTGGCAGACAGGAAGCAAAGAGTAAAGAATGAACGGGTCCTTTTCACCCCAATGGCAGGCATGGCAATGAAGTGCCGCAAGGCACGTGTTGGGGGCCGCAACTGTTTACCATATATTAAGTTTGCACTAGCAGTTGTGCGGATGACACAAAGCTGGGTGGCAGTGTGAACTGTGAAGAGGATGTTAGGAGGTTGCAGGTTGAGTGTTAGGTTGAGAGTGAGTGGGCAGATGCGTGCCAAATGCAGTATAATATAAATAAATGTGAGGTTATCCACTTTGGTGACAAAAAACAAGGGGCAGATTATTATCTCAATGAGGTTAGGTTAGTAAGGAGGAGGTGCAGCAGAGACCTGGGGTGTCCTTGTACACCAGTCACTGAAGGTTGGCATGCAACTACAGCAGGCATGAAGAAAGCTAATGGAATGTTGGCCTTCATAACAAGAGGATTTTGGTATAGGATTAAAGGATTTCTTCTGCAGTTGTATAGGGCTCTGGTAAGACCACATTATGGAGGTATTGTGTACAGTTTTGGTCTCCTAATTTGAGGAAGAACATCCTTGTGATTGATGCAGTGCAGCATAGGTTCGCGAGATTGATCCCCCCTGGGAATGCGGGACTGTCATAAGAAAAGATGTGAAAAGACTAGGCTGGATCACTGGAATTTAGAAGGATGAGGGGATCTATAGAAACATATAAAAGTATAAAAGGACTGGACAAGCTAGATGCAGGAAAAATATTCCCAATGTGGGCAAGTCCAGAAACAGGGCACACATATTTGAATAAAGGGAGGCCTATTTTAAGACTGAGTATAAAAAATGTTTTCAACCAGAGAGTTTGTGAATTGTTGAATTCCTTCCACAGAGTGCAGTGGATGCCAAATCACTGATGGATTAAAGAGAATTAGATAAAGCCTAGGGGATATTGGAATCAAGGGATATTGAGAGAGGGCAGGCGACTGGCTATTGATGGGGACGATCAGCCATGATCGACAATGAATGGTGGTGCTGGCTCGAAGGCCGAATGGCCGTCCTCCTGCACCTTTTCTATGTTTCTATGTTTCTATGATGTCAAGGGATCCAGTTGCAGAGGTGAGTGCTTGACATCCAAGTTTCACAAATTTGATGATAATTTGGATTGGATAATTGTATTGAAAGCATAGCTGTAGTCGATGAATATAGGTTTGACCATAGTGTCTCACTTCCGGGTGTTCCAGGGATGAGTATCAACCAGGAAGATGGCAGCAGCCGTGGACCTGTTTGGACTGTAGGTGAACTACAGTGGGTTAAGTTGCTTCACAGGCTGGATTTTAATGCTTTCCATAACCAGCCTCTCAAAGCACTTCACAATGGTGGATTCAAGGCCACTGACGTAGAACATTAAGACACGAGATCCTGCTTTTCCCAGAAGGCGATTAACTTCTCAACTTGGAGCTAGGAAACGACGCACTTGGTCTGATGGTATGGATGCATTTGCACAAGTTGGCTTCTGCTCAAAGCAGCACAGATTGCATTATGTTCATCAGGTAGGGCTTGACCTTTTTTTTACAGCCAGCGTGTAGTATTTACCTTACCACACACTGCGCGTGTCCGAATGAATATACTGGGACTCATGCTTGTCCCATATTGTCGCTTGCATTGATTCGCGAAGTCATAGTGATCTTGTCCCTTGTAACTTCTTGGGTTCGTTGGACTTTGTATGCAGGTGACCTAGCCATTCGTGAGAATGTACTTCACGGTTTAAATCCATGGTTTCCGGTTGGGAACACGCAGATATCTTTGTAGCCGCACTCCTCTATCACATGCAGAAGAAGCAACAATGAAACTCATTCAGATTGCTGAATTTCAATCCTTGAATGTGGACCATCACTGACTCAAATCAGTTGCATGAGGATGTCATCCATGTTTGCTGATCAACGTTGGACAACTTTCCTGTAAGGGGATCTTCCTCCTTCATTTATTTTTGTAGCAGGGACGGAAGCACAGCCTGATGGTCAGTTTTTTCCCGAAATGTACTGGAATGGAATGATACATTTTTATTAATGGATGTGTCGCAGTGGTCGAGGGTGTTCTGGTCTCTGGGGGACAAAATACACCTAACAATCCATATCCCTCTAAACGATTCCTATCCATGCACCTGTTGCATATTTAGAATACACTGAACAGTCTGAACAATAGTCCCATACTACATTGTATAGTAAGAAAGAAAATGAAATGAAATAAAAGCAAACAATTTTGCATATTAAGGCTCAAATATCATTGTTATTAACAGTACAATGCTAGAAAGGATAGATATATGAAGTCCATTCTTCAGTTCATGTTCCCTTCTCTTATCTTGGGGTATAACTAAATATCTTAGTGTCACTCATTCCAATAATTATTTCTCCTCTTTTTCTGGCTGCTGAACACTGCGTGATAAAGATCACTGAAAACCAATAAATCACATCCAACAAAGATTCTTTTTCATAAGAGGGGGAGGGAAACACCTGGATGAGCAATGGTTAATTGAATAGTTGTTTTTGAACTTGTCCTTCTTATTTATCTTTTTTTTTTATTAATCTATTTAAATATTTGAATTTTCCTATCCTAAGGCCTGCAAGCTATCTCTTGGCATTTCAGAGGAGTACTAATAAAGCAAACGGTCCTGACACCCACTAGGTATGATTGTGGTCTGAAGAATGTCTGAAGAAGATTCCACCTGTTCATGTCTCCAGAGATCATCATCGCATAATAAACTATATTATATTATATACAATATGTACAATATATTAATATTTACATATTAAATATATAAATTAATATTATAGTGTACAAAATTTCATTATTTTATCATGTAATAACAAACAAGTATCTGCACTTCCTTGTTTCTATTTGTACCAAGAGGTTTGTTAAAGACATAAGAACAACCAAAAAATCCATTAGCTTTCCCTTCCTCTGGAAAGTAGGATGAGTTTACCGTTTCAGAAGGAAATATTAAATCTAGAGAGCCATAGATAAGGGTCTGGTCACTAGTTTATTCTCGAGGAATTTCACACAAAGGGTGGTGGTGTATGAACGAGATGCCAGAGGAGGTAGTTTTAGCAGGGATTATCCTAACAATTAAGAAACGAGTTAACAGGTACAATGGATGGGCCAGGTTTGGAAGGATATTGCCTAAGCGGGCAGTGGACTTGTCGCTGGGGACATGTTCCCGGGCAAGTGTTGGCAAGTTGGGGCCGAAGGCCCTGTTTTTCACGTGTATAGATTCTATGAACTCTAGGGGCATCTGAGGTCATAGTTTTTAGGTAACAAGGAAAGATTTCATGAGACCTGAGGAGCATCTTTTTCGCACAGAAATGCTAAATGTGTACGGACGACTGCAAGAGGGAGTGGTAGAGACAGTTACGATTACAATGTTTTAAAAGATACCTGAAAGGCGT
Organism: Okamejei kenojei; assembly: GCA_035221665.1. NCBI lineage: Eukaryota > Metazoa > Chordata > Chondrichthyes > Rajiformes > Rajidae > Okamejei > Okamejei kenojei. Next base: position 73,029,941 of record CM069143.1, read on the forward strand.
ACATGGTTAGAAGATTTAGAGGATAAGGCCAACACGGCAAATGGGACTTGTTCAAGTAGGCAAATAGGTGGCATGACATTGGTCTGAAGGCCATGTTACCATGCTGTTACATTATGACTATATTCTGACTCATCTCCGTAATCACTCAGGCTCAAAGTTTACAATGAATTCCAAGCTGCTTTATTTATAATAGGGCATTTTAAATATAATCTAAATGTGTCTTCATGGATGTAAACGGAATGCGTGGTAAACTGACTTTAGTAACAACAATGCCATTCCTTAGTAAAGATCTACATTATCATCTATTCCAACTAAATTGTGGATTCATCAATCAGTACACATCATGGTATGTTTTTAATGATCTGTTTCTTTTTATCTGCAGGACTCTCAAAAGAACGGATCCAAGACCCAGCTTGTATCCATCCAAAAGCTAACACTAGGTAACTGATTGGTGATAGTATTCACTAGCCATAATATAATATTTTTTGCTAATCTCATTTTCTAACATAGAAAACCTTAAAGGCCTTTTTTTGCTAAATCTATTTTTCTAAGTTGTAGCTGCAGCTGACTTAGTTCAAAAGCTTATTGCGGGATTAATACAGTAATTTCTTTTTCTCACACGCTGAAAAAACAGTAAAGTCATTAAGGAATGAACATATAAACATGATTCCACAAAAAAAGGAAGAAATACAAAAAAAACCTGAACATATCCATAACCTTTTACAGGAAATAATTAATTAATTCATTCTGTCTAGGCCAACCGTAATTCATCAAAACAACCACTTGGGCTGAATGGACAATTTGGGGAATGTATATGTATTTCACATTGAAGTCAGGCTCAGCCCGTGGCACTAGAATAGACCTGGTGACAACCCAAATAGTTTGTGACTACTGAGAGACAGTTGACGCACGAAAGACGGCCCCCGGAAAGGCTGGTTAGCACCCTGGTCTTGTCTTTCGTGAGAAAGACACCCAAAAAAGCTACGGAAAGGCCTAATGACCATCGGGCCTAACATCCATTCAGCGAGAAGAAATGCTCAGAGAAGAAATATAGGTGTCAGCGCACAGGCCTTGAACTTGGTGAACGCAGAGGGCCCGCCAGACTCGCCCACAGAGCCCAGTCCCTCCATTCAATAAGTCCTCCCAACCCCTGCAGATATTATAAAATGGCTGATCCGGCGGTTGCTGCTGGGACCAAGTCGGGTGCCTGATCACCCCCGGCTGGTCCCTGGGCGAGGTGTCTGATGTTGTGAGACCTGAAAACACCCGATGACCCCAGTCACATCACTGAGGAATGTGTCCCATCTCATCAAGAAGATGAGCTGGACACATGTGAAAATATGTTCACATGTAATTTCCATACATAATTCTGAAAAGCTGAAAAAGCCTAAATAAAAATAGAAAAACTGCAGATCAATCGTTAAAATGCATAGAGCGAATAGTGTTAAAATTTCAGCCTCAATGTTCTAATTAAGATCACGACATGAAATTTTTATTTTCTTCTTTTTTTAAAAATTATTTTATAAAGATTAATTAATTTTTATTTTCTTTTCCCTTTCCCCTTTCTTTAAAAAAAATTTTCGTTTATCTTTTTTCACACAAAAACAAAACAACAAAAATAATGATAACATAACATTGATATTGAATATAGGATCCGGGTTACATTAATAGGCAGGTATAACCTAAATAATAGTCCCAGGTCAAAATACACATTGAATTAGAACTCCCGGTTTCTATGTAAATATAATTAAGTTTTAAAAAGGAGAACATATAAGTATATGAAAAAAAAAGATAAAAAAAAAAGAAAAGAAAAAGATGAAAAAAAAGAGAAAAAACGAAAAACCAAACCCCCCTAAAATAAAAGAGAAAAAAAAAGAAAGAAAAAAAAAAGCAAAAAAGAATCTGCTGCAAAGAGTTTCAACAATTTTAGGTCCCTGTTTGTCGTCAAGTCCGTTCCATCCCGTATACCATAAAAACAATTGACCAGTTGGAAGAGGACAGTTTTGTCGTATGAAAATGTTTGAATAAATCTTCCCAAGTCCTACCGAATTAACCACGTGGTTTACTCCTAATTTTTTCTAAATTTAAACATATAATCGTTTCAGAGTACCGAATTGCAGTGTGTCGGAGGATTGGAATCTTTCCTTTTAATGAAATAGATTCTCTGGCAATTAATGTGGTAAAAGCAATCAGCCGAATGGCAGAAGGGGACAGATGAATAAAATCCCTAACATTGTTAGCCAAAAAATTGCAGTAATAGGATGAGGTTAATCAACACTAAAACTACAGAGAATATGTATCAAAAATGTATTTCCAATATTTTTCCAAAAGTGGTCAGAACAAACCATATTATTCAATAGAGGCCACGTCAGAATTTACATCTGTTACAGGTAGGATAATTTGACCATAAAAACGAGCAACTAATTCATTTGACATATGACTCTGGTGAACCACCTGAATTGAGATCAAAGCGTGTCTTGCACACATTGAGAATATTACTAATTGGAGAATCCGCTCCCTTTTTCTCTATAGATAAAGAAATTTCGTTGAAGTTGTCTTCCCCAAGTCATTCTTATTTTTATCAAAGTATCTTTATTAATTTCAAAATCAACATATATAGTCATTTTTAAGCCCTTCCGATAAGGGTTTCAAATATAAAAAAATTCCATGATATTGTGTTGATGTGGTAACGGAAAATAGGGTAGAGGTTGCCTCAAAAAAGTCCAAATTTGTAAATATCGAAAAAATATTTAGGTAAATTATATTGATTGGAGAGTTGTTCAAAAGACAATAAACACAACCATCAGAAAGCAAATCATGAAAAGCTACTAATCCCTTCCTCTTCCATAACAGAAGGGGGGGGGGGGGTGGGGATGCTTGATCAGTGATAGAGGGTTGGAAGAAAAAATTTGATATGATTAAAATATCTATGAACTCGTTAAATAAAATAATATCAATGCCAAAAATCTTACGAAATTAAACGCATATTCGAAGTGTGTGTTCTTAATATGGTTAGTCGTATATATATTTCAATCTCGTAATTGTAAAAGGTAACGTGGCCCCTAGATTCCACATTCAAGATTTATCCATCCTGGACATTGGGTATCTCTAAATCCTTTTGTCCAAAACATTAATAGCGAGCATTAACTGCCGATAGTAAAATCTAATGTCGGCAGTGACAAACCTCCATCTTTTTTTTTATTTCTGTAAGTATTTTTACTTAGTCTGGAATTTTATTCTGTCATAAAATATATTATTAAAGGGACATTGAAGTCAATGATAATCAAAGAAAGAATTTAGGAAGAAGAATTGGTATCATCTGAAATAAGTATAAAAAGTAGGTAAGAATAAACCTTTTAATAGCAATTGATTCGGCCTATTAGAGATAAGGACATTGGTGACAATTTATGAACTGTTGTTTGAATGTAGTCAATTAAAGGCGTAAAATTGGCTTAATAAAATCCTTGTGTTTTCTGGTAACTTAATGCCTAAAAAAGTAAAACATTCGGAGGTCAATCAAACTACATGATAATGGAAAAAGCTAACTTTATAAGATTTTAGTTATAACCACAAAAACTACTAAATTAATTAAGTAAGCTACTATTACCGAAAGATTTCTCAGGGTTAGAAATGAATAATAACAGATCATCTGCATAAAGTTCAAGTTCAAGTGAGTTTATTGGCATGTGTCCCTGATAGGACAATGATATCCTGCTTTGCTCACACACAGAACATAGTAGCATTTTAATACAAAACCAGATCAGTGTGTCCATATGCCATTATATAAATACATGCACACATGAATAAATAAACTAATAAAGTGCAAATAACAGATAACAGATAATGGGTTATTAATGATCTTTGCAGTCTTCAGGCTCCTGTACCTTCTACCTGAAGGTAGATGAGAGATGAGTGTGGGCCAGGATGTGTGCCTTGATGATGCTGCCAGCCTTTTGAGGCATCAACTACGATAAATCCCATCGATGGAAGGAAGTCAGAGCCGATGATGGACTGGGCAGTGTTTACTACTTTTTGAAGTATTATTCCTCTCCAGGCAACTGGAGGAGAATAGAGATAGCTTATGTGATTATCCACGGACCATACCTGAAATATTAGGGGATCCCTAATACTGCCAAGGTTTCCAAAGCAAATAATCAAACAGTAAAGGACTTAAAGACAGCCCAGTCTAGTACCTCGAAAGAGCCTGAAAAAAAGGATATCTGATTATTGTAAAGTACAGAAGTCCTGAGGTATATATATATCACTGATCCAATTAAATAAATTTGGGACCAATCTTAAATTTTTCAAGTGTATTAAGAACTATTCCCAATCTACTCTATCAAACTCTTACAGCATCAAGTGAAAATGACACATTCTGAAGTTTTATATTCTGACCTGGAATATCATATTCATGAATCTCCTAACTTAAAGTACGAGTAACGATTTTAATAAAACCTGTCTATCTTCAGAAATAATTTTGCAGTAAATATTTTCCAATCTCATACTAATATTTGGAAAGAATTTATGATCTACATTTAACAGTATATAGGTCCTATATTATGTCACTCAGATTGGGTCATCTTTTTTAAGATTTAAAGAAATAGATTTTTGGTTATGAAAACACCAGTAATCACCAAAATCTACCATATGGATCAGAAATTGTTTCATAATGAACAAACAGAATTGAGGAGTCAATAAATATAGAGACTCCTTTCACCTTAGCCTGTGAATTTGAATGAAACTGCTGTCCTCTCCAAAACTTGTAAAATCATTGATTGTCATCTTGTCTTACATGAGCTTCCTGAACAAAGATAATCTGAGCAATTAGTCTACAATACTTTTTTTTTTAAAGTTCCTCTATGGATGGTTCAGACCAGTCCAATTTCCATGAAAGGAAGTAATAACCTAATTCATATTGTTTGAAAAAATCATGTGGAATGTAATTTTCTTAAAGCATGATAGCTGAAGGGATAAAAGTCTTGGGCGAGCCAGAAGTGACGACATGCAATCATTTTTGTAGTTCAGATTCTCACAGATAGAAAAAAAATAAGCTAGAAGCGAAATAATTCTAAGTCTGAAACTGACCCAGTAGACAGTCAATATGCTACCTAATCCCTTTTCCACCCCCATCTCTCCTAACGACAGCACTCAACATAAGAAAAAGACATATTTACCACTTAATAGCCAAACCAAAATTAATATTATGTTTTTTTAATTTTTTTTAATTAGAAGTAAGTACAAGTATTTGGCACAATTGCCTAATAAATATTGACATATTACATTTTATGTACAGCTTCTTATTTTTTTATATATTTTTAATAATGAATAAGAAAAAGAGAGAATAGATAATAAAATAAAACGTGATATAGTGTGTGAGAAAGAAAAAAGTGTGAAAGAAGAAAGTTGAGAATGAAAAAGAAAAAAGAAAAAAAGATAGAGAAAAATAACATAGAGATAAGAAATCAAAAATAAAGAAGTGAATGGAGTATTAAAAAGTTATCCATCGTTGGAGATATATCCATGATTTGTTATATGTATTTCTTCATCTATACCATTATTCAGTTTCAGTCAGCCTCGCCTGACATTTTGGACCCTTTATTATGCAATGTATGGAGACCAAATAAAGGAAAGAATTTTCCCTGTAGAGATCTCCGTCTTATTAATTCCCTTATTTTTCCATTGTAAAAAGCCTTTGTCCATCATTGATGGTTTTAAATGTAACATTATTTACAATGGTAAGGCTATGTATACAATTCCAATTTAATGTTTTCTTAATTTGTTCCAGATACATATTCCACTTTCTATTATACGGGTTTTCGCTATAGGTTTTCTTACCTAGTTTAATATTGGCAAATATTATCGAACTAATTTCAAAGCAACAATCTTCTTTTTCCATGTTTTAACCCAAATGGTTGTTTATCTGTCTTTACTAACTAAAAATTCAGATTTTTAATATTAACTGCCATAATAAACCAAAAGTTTGTAGTGCTAGACCTCCATTTATTTTTGATTTACAAAATGTTTTTAATTATTCTATTGCCTTATAATCCAGATAAAGTTGGTAACTAAAAGCCACCTTCCTTAAATAAATTTTTAGAAGATATATCAAATCAATTGGAAAAGATATATAATTGCGAAGAAACAAATCATTATTAGTGCATTAATTTTACCTAGCAATGAGAAGTAGGTAGTGTGTTCAATATAAAATGTTCTTAATAATTATTCAATAAAATGGGAAGTTGGATTTAAATAAAACTATCTGCTCTATG
>CM069144.1:0-132500 GCA_035221665.1 Okamejei kenojei
TATATATTCTGTATATTTAAAAAATAAAAATAAATACAAATTATAATTAATTAATAACAAGAATATAAAAATTCTATAACCATAAAAAAACAACGATAAATAATAATTAAAATTAATACTGACAAGACAACAAGTCTAAGAAAAAGAACTCAGACAAATATGAATCACACACAAGCTTAACCAAAATAAATCAAGAAAATCAATATTTATACCCACTATAATTATATATTTTTTGATATTAATTTATTAAACAAATCAAGTAATATAAATTTTAATATACTACAGAACCCTTTGTAACAACACCCATAAAACCATATACTCCACTTTCAAAAAATTTCAGCAACACACAAAAATAACTTTTATCAAAAAGAACAAGAAATAAGTTAAGATGAAAAATGGGTTTGATAAATATAAATCCAAATTAAAATCCAAAAACTAAAAAAAAATTATAAAACGATCTGATAAACACCCCTACTAACTAAAAACATAACCCCCACAAACCTAATTCCTAAAACGAAAAGCAAAACATCGGATGAACAACTTGGATTCCCAAAAAACACCCCTAACTAACCCTAAACATCCCCCCAAACAACCCAGATAACTCCCACCACCTACATCTAACAGCAGGACACCCACTGAACCACCCCAATCAAACCCAAAAACAACCCCCAAAACATCCCCCTAAACAATTGAATAACCCCCCCCACCCTACAACCTACAACTTACACAGACCCCACTGAAATCACCCCAAACAACCCTAAAAAAAACACGCTGAACAACCACAAACATTCCCCGCAAAACAAACAACTGGCAATACCCCCACATCCTACAACCTAAACCTAACAGGAGACCCCACAGAATCAACACAAAAAAAAACACCCCGAACAACCCAAAACATTCCCCAAACAACTGATAAACCCCCCCCCCACCCTACAACCTAAACCTAACAGCAGACCCCACTGAATCCTCACCAAACAAACGCCCAAAAAAAATACACCACACGAACAACCCAGAGAACCCCTCCCTTGCAAGCCACTATATGAAGACCCTACCAAACTCCGCTGTAAACCAGACAGGCACAAAACAAGGGGAATAGGCCCGAACACATCTACAAAAGATACCCACCCCTATCCAGTTCAGGACCACCCCTACCCAGAAAGAGCCTTGGGCGCCACACTAACCCAAACATTTGGCAGAGCACATTACATAACTTAAGACTTGCAGAACATGAATAGTGGACAAAGAGGTTTAGGACATTTATTGATCAACAAGTCTGAAAACACTAGCAGCAAATGAAACACGATACCAGAGACATTTGGCAACTAACAAAACAAAAGAAAGGATCGACCCAGTTCAAACAAAGAACAGATGCACCAAACCAAAGTGACCGCACCTGAGGACCCAACACACGGAAGCTCCACCCAGAAAGGGAAGGAAAACATCAACTTACCTTTTAAAACCCTAAAACGGCATAGGAATAGATCTCTTTCCCTGATGAAGCTACATGCGATAGCGAAACTGGATATCGTTGCCCAGTCGGGAAGAGTTCGCGAGCGGTCTCCGTAAGCTGACACAAACCAAAGAACTGGTGAGCAGCCTTGGTTGTTTAACCCTACAACTCTAGAGATAATTGCTTAGCTTTGACTGTATTAGCATTGCAGCATAGTCTACTTAAGCCAGAGATGGTTTGTAACCGTGGCGTACGGGAGATGGCTACAGGTGGTTGGGGGAGAGGGAGAATGTTTTAACAACAGTAATGGGACCAAACCACAACCAGCACAGGAATCATCTCCACAGGGATTCCTTTGCAAGTTGCGGTAAGAGTTATTTTAATAAATGGCAGGCTTTGCACCATCTAGGAGTTCTAAAAGAACGGAACGTACCCCCTAAGGGTATCACGAGGCAGCATAGGCCAAGATATTGAACCCACACTTTGTAAAAAACCAGCAAATCCCACCCAGGAAACATAAAAAAACTTGGCTTGCTAATGCTGAAACTGGGCAAAACAAACACGACAAATTTTGATTGAACATTACCAAAATAGTCTGGAATGTCTGGAAGACCAATACCCGCGAGGGCCAGCCTACAGATCGCGTGCAGGGAAGCGGTCGCCTAGGCCCCTAATTTGGAACAAGGAGAAAATTTGGGAGATAAATTTAAAATCAGAATGGGGTGGATCTTAGATATACGTGTTATGAACCTTGACCACAGAGACTGGGCCTGAACAGAACGGGCTTGTCGAGATTACCAGCCTCGCAAGTCAGCGACTGTAACGTCTAATGTGCGGTACATATCCCGACAAGAAATTGTTTACTATTTCACAGGAAAACCACATCGACCAAGCCCCCGCGCTGCATGGGCGACCACCCGTCCGTCCCCGTCCCCGTCCAGAGCGCGCCCCGATCCGCTCCGCTCCCCCTCCGCCTGTTCCCCGCGGCCTCACGCGGCCCACGGCTCCGCTCCAGCCACGCCTAGCCCCGACATAACCCCCCCACCACCCCGGTGCGTCCACCCACCAGCTGTCCCCAGATCGTGTGTTTGCGACCGCAGCAACCGGCGCGAGACCAGCCGGCCTCCCCGGTCCGCGAGCCCCAGGCCCACTTCAGGTGTGCCCGCCGAGAAAACCGGGTTTCCGAGGACCTGGACACACGGCCCCCGCGCGCTCCGAATCCCCAGCGCTCGTCCGCCCTCATCGACCGGAGCGTCTCCTCACGCCAGGGCACCCGCGCCCTCTCCCCCAGAGACCACGGCACGAGCGCCGACCCCCCCCGGTGGGTGCAAGAGACCCAACCGCCACGGACACAAGCCGGACAGGAAGTCACCGAGACCGCGGTGCCACAGGGGTAAACAGGCTCCGGTACTGCAACCCCTTCCCTCGCACCAACCTACCCTTCCCACTCCAACACCACGGGGTCCCAGCACTGAGGGTCAGAAGCAACACGTAGCTGCACGCAGCAGCAATAGGACTCCAGAACACCAATTAGCAATTCAACAGGACGACTTTCAGCAGCAACACACACGCATGGGGTTAGAAGAGGGAAGAGAGACTGGCAGAAGTAACGAGACATCCCAATACAAAGCAGAAAACATGTTACCTGGAAAACTAAACCCAGCAAGCCTGTTTTAATAATTGGAGATTCCAACATTGCCAGGATCCCCAAAATTCTCCAACAATAACATAAACACTTGGACAGCTATCTATCCAGGAGCCAAATGTGTACATGCACTTCCATCCTTGACAAATTGAGCCAATGCCCAGAAACGCGCAAAAAGTCATTCTCTCATTTGGCATTAATCACAAGGAACAAAGACCACAGACTGCCAGTCAAAACAACTCCAATACTACTAATGAATATGGGACAGTCGTAAATTCCCTAATGCCAGCATATGGATCCCTATGATCAACTTCAGCCAGTCTCTCTCCCAGAGCACCAGAGCAGGACACACTCAGACAACTTAATGACTACATACAGCCAAGAAACAAAATTCCCACCATTCCCACCTGCCACGTTTAAAAGTAGTCACAGACCACGTCCACTGGACTGAACCCACAGCCGCGAGCCATGATCAGAGAATGGATAAAAGCATTTAAACTGTTAGGGACACACCATGCCAAGAGAGGCAGGGCCCACAATTGGGGAAAAACATCATCAACCTTTCCAAGACATTCTCCCTTACCAAAAAAAAAAACAACCCAAGAGAGAGGGTACTGAACAGAGGCCTCACCTTCGTCCCCTAACTCCCAAATCCACAAGGAACAGTGCAGGGTGACCTACACAGATTTTATCGATCCATTAAGTTTAATACACCACTTCAGTGGCGCAGAGTCCTTGGTGAAAGTGAAATTTATACCCTTAGGCCTCTCACAGGGATGGACCCCAGATGACGAGGATGTTCCTAGAGAGATAACAGAATTTATAACAGAGACAGCATCAGCCATTGGGGATTTGCCTACCACGAAAGATAAGTCTAACTCACCAGAAAAAGAGAGGCAGGCCTTGATAGAGCTGAGGAGAAACAATGAGATCTAGTGATCAAACCAGCAGACAAGGGGAGCAGTATAGTCATCATGGACAGACAACAGTACCTCTTTGAGGCACATTAGACAACTGAACAAGATAGAAACACTACACTATGTTAGATGAGCCCATATATAAAGACACACAAAAGGAAATAGGGGATATTTTGGCAGAGCTTAAGACATCAGGATACATCCTGGAGAAACAAGTAGAATACCTAACAGGAACCACAACCCAGGGCGAGGAAATTCTACATGCTCCCAAAAGATACACAAAAACCCAGACACATGGACAGTGCCTGGAGAAATACCCGCCAGGTAGGCGCCCCCATAGTGTCCGACTGTAGTAAGCAATTTTCCCCCCTCTGGGTTGGTAGCAGAATACATTGGACCATTAACCTTAACCCACTGGCACCACAAACACCCCAGCTACATTAAAGACACCTACCACTTCACCCGAATAGTTTAACTTTTAACTCCCTCAACAACCGCCCAAGCAAAATTCCTCTTCACCATGGTGTGGGTAAAGGCCTATACACAAATAGAGACAGACCAGGGGGGAGTAGGTTACAGGAAGGTTAAAACATCTACAGAGGAAGAAAAGAAGAAATCCCTGACTCCCAGAGACGACCCTTCACCAGGAATGTAGTTTTCAACTACTATACACAAACATGGGTTTGACTAGACATGACATGGATAACAGGGCAGTTCCATCAAGGTAAAGAGCCATGGGAAACATCCTTCAAAGGAGAACTCCTGACCCTAGGAGACCAGAGAGTTTGCCCCACAGCGATGTTGACAAATACATGGCGATTGGGAGGGGAGACTGTTTTCCACAAGTCAAAGGTTCCAAAGAGTCGGGAATGTGCTTACCCAGCGTATAGCCACATCATTTGGGTGGATGTGGTGGGAGACTCCACTCCAGAAGGAATGTCCCCAAAGCGTCCAATGTGCTACTATAAGATCCTATTGACATCTCCCCTTTGGGATGCCACACACTCAGAACCTTCATTAGAGAATTTATTGACATACTCATCATTGACCAGCCAGGATCAAGGTAAAGTTTCCATGACCTTGAACACCCAGGAGTCTTTGGGTCGAAACCTTACATTGGACCTACAGGATTTATAATAAATCCCATGCATCTACCAAAGGTCATAAACTTTTTTAACCATACTTTTTTCTACCACCAGCACCCAGCCACCCACCCCACTAAGCACCACCCAAAACAGGCAGGAATTTAATGTTACATACACTGACCAATGCTCTGTCTTCCACCAGATATTACTAGGGAGGAGGACTTCAACCAGGACCAGGCACAGCAACCTCCTTCTTTCACCGCCCTCAGACAGAGGGGTTACTGCAAACGGAAAATTAAGACACATCATAGTCAGATTTTCTAAAAAGCATACAAGCACCCAAGACCTCGGCCAGGGACCACGTTGACTTTACCACTAATAACAAGATATGGCAACATGGCTGTCCAGGCCCACAAAATAGTCAAGGGCCGTTTCGAACAATTCCAAAGGGGATTTGCCACACTAAAGGGGTACAAGGTATGTCAGCATTCAAGAGGGCCAAAAAATCTGAAGGAAACATCCCTGGTCAGTACAAGTCTACACACAGACCCAGGACTGTGGGCAGAGACGGTGTGGGAGCCTGCACCCACTTTAGTAATAGCCAAAAATATAGAGAACAGGGTAACAGGGAAAGAGACGCCAGATAGCACAGAGGATATTCACCTGTGTGAGCAAAAAAGAATGTGGTGTGTAATGCAATTAGATGTAATAGGAGTGTAACCTACTGTACATAGGCGAAACAGGTAAACAGCATCAGAGTCAGGGACTGACCAGGACACCTCAGCAACATCAGAAGGGGGAGAAGGGAACCAATCCATACCCATTAGCAGACACTTCCAGCAACATGGGATCCAGTCCCTAGAGATCATGGCCTGGAAACAAACATAAATTGGACAACAGGGAGACGAAAAGAGCAGATGAGGCTATGGATAGAAGCTCTACAGAAAACTAAAGAGCCCACCCAATGGCCTAAATCTATAGCATAAACTCAAACCTAGGGTGGATTTTTAACAAATCCAGACTGACTCCCACAATTCGATGGAAGGGGCAAGTGTAAGGCAAATAGATTTGGACAAAGAGTGATGAAACCGTGGGCCAAAAATACCAAGTGACAGTACATAGTGAAACAAGGAATCCCCAGGGGGAAGATCAATCAAGCACCAGAGGGCATGTTGTCCCACTGTCCGATAAATCACAACCTAACCTTTACAGTGACACGGGCTTCATCACTCGGACAAATCTAAACTGCAGAAGGAGCAGGCCGGCACAGCAGAAGAATTCAGCTTCACGGGAGTCAGGAAGGTGAAACCCAATCCAAATGGGGATGGATGATATGGAGAATAACAGTACCAAGCTAGAGAGTGGACTCGATATAAGCATAGATTGAAGAGAGGGACACTCGAAAAAAAAGGTTTAGGGAGGCAGGGAGAGGTACCAGACAGAGAGGGAGCCAAATGATGGTCAACAAGGACAATCACAGCTCAACCTAGGACAGGCCAAACCCAAACCATCGGATAGCCCACACCTTGCAGACTCCCAGGGAATCACCCAAACCCAAAAGAACACCCCAAACAACCCAAAATAAACCCATACATCTCCCCAAACAAACTCCCCCTCCGCCCTACAACCTAACGCGGAACCACACTGAACCACCCCAATCAACCCAAAAACCCCCAAACAAAACAAAACATCCCCACAAACAACAGACAATAACCTCCCCCCCCCCACCCTACAACCTAAACCTAAACAACAGACCCATGAATCACCCCAGAAAACCCTAAAAACCACCATCAACTGACCCCCTACCCCCTAAAAACACACATCCAACTGACAAGACAACAAAACCCCCCCCTACCCTTACCCCCCCCTTACCTACCCCTAAACCTAACCGCAGACCCCACTGAATCACCCCAATCACCCCCCCGCCCGAAATCAACCCCGAAAATCCGGACACCCCGAACAACCCAAAATCCCCCCAAAACAGACCCCATAAACCCCCCCTACCCAACCCTAAACCTAAACATAACCCAACATATGAACCACCCCAAATCAACCCAAAAAAAACCCAAACAACCCAAAACATCCCCCCCAAACAACTAATAAACCCCTCACTCCCTACAACCGAACAGCAGACCCCATTGAATCACCCCAATCAACCCCACAAAACAACACCCCAAACAACAAAAACCCAAAACATACCCCGAACTGATAAAAAACCCCCCTCACCTTACAACTAACCCCCCCCACCCTACACACCTAAAGCCTAACAGCAGACCCCCACTGAATCACCCCAATCAAACCCAAAACACCCCAAACAACCCAAAACATCCCCCCAAACAACAGATAACACCCCCCACAGCTACATCTAACAGCAGACCCCACTGAACCACCCCATAAATCAATACCCAAAAACCCCCCAAACAAACACAAAACAATACCACAAACACCCCAGGGACATCCCCCTAAACAATTGATAACTCCCCCCCCCACCCTACAACCTAAACCTAACAGCAGACCCCACTTGAATCATCCCCCAAACCCCCTAAAAAAAAACACGCCATGAACAACCAAAACATTCCCCCAAACAACTGCAATACCCCCACATACCCTACACCTAAAACCTAACGCAGGAGACCCCACTGAATCAACAAAAAACACCTAACAACCCAAAACATTTCACCCAAACAACTGATAACCCCCCCCCCCACCCTACAACCTAAAAACCTAACAGCAGACCCCACTGAATCCTCACCAAACAACCCCCAAAAAGAGATACACCACCGAACAACCCAGAGAACCCCCCCCCTCTTGCAGCCACTATAAGAAGAACCTACCAAACTCCGCTGTAAACCAGACAGGCTACAAAACAGAGGAATAGGCCCGGACACAATCTACAAAAGATACCCACCCCTATCCCAGTCAGAGACCCCCTACCCAGAAGAGCCTTGGGCGCCACACAAACCAGAAACATGTTGGCAGAGCAATACATAACTTATTAAGACTTGCAGAACATGATAGTGGACAAGAGGGTTTTGGACATTTATTGATTCAACAGAGTCTGAAAACACTAGAAGCAGCAAATGATACACGAATATAACAGAGACATTGGCAACTAAACAAATAACAAAGAAGGTGGATCGACCAGTTCAAACAAAGAAACAGGATGAACCGAACCAAAGTGACGGTCTAGGGACCCAACACATGGTAAGCTCCTCCACCGGACCACACCCTATAAAGGAGGAGAACATCAACTTACCTTTTAAAAACCCATAACGGCTAGGATTAGAATCTCTTTCACTGATGAAGCCTACAGCGATAGCGAAACTGGATATATCGTTGCCCAGTTCGGGAAGAGTTCGGCGAGCGGTCTCCAAGCTGGAAAAAAAAACCAAAGAACTGGTGAGCACCTTGGTGTTAACCCTACAACGCTAGAGATAATTGCTTAGATTTGACTGTATTAGCATTGCAGCATAGTCTACTAAGCCAGAAAGGGGAATGAGTTGTAACTTGCAGGAAGAAGGGGGAAGAGGGAGATGTTTTTAAACAAACAGAAAATGGGACCAACCACAACCAGCACAGGAATCAATCTCCACAGAGGGATTCCTTTTGCAGTTGCGGTAAGAGTTATTTATAAAATGGCCCAGGCTTTGCACCATCTAGGGAGTTCTAAAAAAGAACGGAACGTACCCCCTAAGGGTATCACGAGGCAGGCCAAGATATTAACACACTTTGTAAAACCAGCAAATCCCACCCAGGAAACATTAAAAAATTGGTTCTAAATGCTGAAAACCTGGGCAAAACAAACACGACAAATTTGATTGAACATTACCAAAATGTCTGGAATGTCTGGAAGGACCAATACCGGCGAGGGCCAGCCTACAGATCGCGTGCAGGAAGCGTCGCCAAGGGGCCCTAATTTGGAACAAGAGAAATTTGGGAGATATAAATCTTAAAATCAGAATGGAGGATCTTAGATACCGTGTTATGAACCTGACCTCAGGAGACTGGGCCTGAACAGAACTGCTTGCGAGATTTCCAGCCTCGCAAGTCAGCGACTGTAACGTCTAATGTAGCTGGTACATATCTCCGCAAGAATTGTTTACTATTTCACAGGAAAACCACAGTCGATCAACCCCGCGCTGCGCATGGGCGCCCCACCCGACCCCGTCCCCCGTCCCCGTCCAGAGCGCTGCCCCGCTCCGCTCCCCTCCGCCCTGTTCCCCGCGGCACGCGGCCACGGCTCCGCTCCAGCCAGCCCCCAGACATAACCACCCCCCCACCACCCCGGTGGCGTCCACCCACCAGCCCCCAGATCGTGGTGTTGCGACCGCAGCAACCGGCGCGTTAGACCAGCCGGCCTCCCCGTACGCGTGCCCCAGGCCCACTTCCGGTCCGACAGTCCCGGACCGAGATCCGGGTCCGAGGACTGGACACGGCCCCCGCGCTCCGAATCCCCCAGCGCGTCCGCCCTCATCGACCGTGAGCCTCTCCTCACGCCAGGGCAAAACCCGCGGCCCCTCTACCCCAGAGACCACGGGCCGCGAGCGCAAGACCCTCCCTGGGGGGAGACCCAACCGGAACCACGACACAGCCGGACAGGAACGTCACGACCGCGGTGCCACAGGTAAACAGGTCCGGTACTGCACACCCCTTCCCTCGCAACACCATCCCTTCCCACTCCAACACACGGGGTCCAGCACTGGGGGTCAGAGCAACACGTAGCTGCACGCAGCAGCAGAGGACTCCAGACACAATTAGCAATTCACAGGACGACTTTCAGCAGCACACACAGAGAGGGGGT
Source organism: Okamejei kenojei (assembly GCA_035221665.1). Classification (NCBI taxonomy): domain Eukaryota; kingdom Metazoa; phylum Chordata; class Chondrichthyes; order Rajiformes; family Rajidae; genus Okamejei; species Okamejei kenojei. The sequence goes on from CM069144.1 coordinate 9,899, forward strand.
AGAGGGAAGAGACTGGCGAAGTAACGAGACCCCCAATACAAAGCAGAAAACATGTTACCTGGAAACTTACAACCCAGCAAGCCTGTTTTTAAATAATTGGAGATTCCAACATTGCCAGGATCCCCAAATTCTCCAACAATACTTACATACAATTGGACAGCTATCCAGGAGCCAAATGTGTACATGCCACTTCCATCCTTGACAAATTGAAGCCAATGCCCAGAAACCGCAAAAAGTCATTCTCTCATTTGGCATTAATCACAAGGAAACAAAGACCACAGACTGCATCAAACAACTCCAAACACTAATGAATATGGCCAGTCGTAAATTCCCTAATGCCAGCATATGGATCCTAATGATGATCAACTTCAGCAGTCTCTCCCAGCACCAGAGCAGGACACACTCAGACAACTTAATGACTACATACAGACCAAGAAACACATTCCCACCATTCCCACCTGCCAGTTTAAAAAGTAGTCACAGACCACGTCCACTGGACAGAACCCCACAGCCCAGCCATGATCAGAGAATGGATGAAGCATTTAAACTGTTAGGGACACACCATGCCAAGAGAGGCAGGGCCCACAATTGGGGAAAACAATCATCAACCTTTCCAAGGATCTTATCTCCCTTACCGAAACCCAAGAGAGGGTACTGAACAGAGGCCTCACCTTCGTCCCTACTCCCAAATCCCACAAGGAAACAGGTGCAGGGTGACTCCTACACAAGATTTTTTTATCGATCCATTAAGTTAATACACCCACATCAGTGGCGGCAGAGCCTGGTGAAATTTATACCCTTTAGAGCCCTCTCACAGGATGGACCCCAGATGACGAGGATGTTCTAGAGAGATAACAGAATTTTTAACAGAGACAGCATCAGCCATTGGGGATATGCCTACAAACGAAAGATAAGTCTAACCTCACCAGAAAAGAAGAGGCAGGCCTTGATAGAGCAGATGAGGGAGAACAATGAGATAGTGAATCAAACCAGCAACAAGGGAGCAGTATAGTCATCACTGGACAGACAACAGTAACCTCTTTGAGGCACATAGACAACTGAACAAGATAGAACACTACACTAAGTTAAGATGAGCCCATATATAAAGACACACAAAAGGAAATTAGGGGTATTTTGGCAGAGCTTAAGACATCAGGATACATCCTGGAGAAACAAGTAGAATACCTAACACACCACAACCCAGGGCGAGGAAATTCTACATGCTCCAAAGATACACAAAAACCCAGACACTATGGACAGTGCCTGGAGAAATACCGCCAGGTAGGCCCATAGTGTCCGACTGACTGTAGTAGCGAATCCTATTGGGGTAGCAGAATACATTGACCACTACCTTAACCTCCACTGGCACAACAACACCCCAGCTACATTAAAGACACCTACTTCCACTTGTTTCCACCCGAATAGTTAACTCCCTCAACATACCGCCCACGCAATACTCTTCACCATGGTTGTGGGGAAAGCCTATACACAAAACATAGAGACAGACAGGGGGATACAGGCAGTTAAAAACATCCTACAGAGAAATCCGACCCAGAGAAGACCTAGAACGAGGCCTAGTTAAACTACTTGAGCTGGGTTTGAACTAAGAATGACCATTTGAATTATAAACGGGGAGTTCTATTTACAAGTCAAAGGGACAAGCAATCGGGAGAAGAAGTTTGCCCCCTGCGTATGCCAACAATATACATGGCAGAATGGGAGGAGACAGTTTTCCACAAATGTCAAAGCGTCCAATGTGCTACTATAGATTCCTTGAGATGACATTTGGGGAGTGTGGACACACTCAGAAGGGGAATTAGAGGAATTTTATTGACATAACTCAATGCCCACCACCCTTCTCATCAAGGTAGAAGGCCATGACCAGCCAGGAGAGGGTGGACTTCCTTGACACCACTGTCTTTAAACTACCATCAATAACCAGGACCATAAACTAGCTACCAAAGTCTTTTTCAAACCCACAGACACCACACCCTTCCTACACACCGCAAGCCCCCCACCCAAAAACACACCTTCAGGGGAATCGTTAAGTCACAACTGACCGCTTTCCACCGTATATGTACTAGGAAAGGGACAAGGAGGACTTCAACAGGCCACAAGCACCCTCTTCACCGCCCTCAACAGAGGGGTTACTGCAAACGGCAAATTAAGACACATCCAAGTCAGATTTTCTAAAAAGCATACAAGCACCACAGACTCGGCCAAGGACCACGTTGACTTATTTACACTAATAACAAGAGATGGGCAACATGGCTTGTCCAGGCCCACAAAATATCAAGGGCCGTTTTCGAACAATTCCAAAGGGGATTTGCCACACTAAAGGGGTCACAAGGTAATGTCAGCATTCAAGAGGGCTAAAAATCTGAAGGACATCCTGGTCAGTACAAGTCTACACACAGACCCAGACTGTGGGCAGAGACGGTGTGGAGCCTGCACCCACTTAGTAATAGCCAAAAATATAGAGAACAGGGTAACAGGGAAGAGACGCCAGATAGCACAGAGGATAACCTGTGACAAAAGAATGTGGTGTATGCAATTAGATGTAAAGAGTGTAACCTACTGTACCATAGGCGAAACCAGGTAACAGCATCAGAGTCAGACTGACAGGACACCTCAGCAACATCAGAAGGGGGAACCAATCCATACCCATTAGCAGACCACTTCCAGCAACATGGGATCCAGTCCTAGAGATCATGGCCTGGAAACAAACATAAAATTGGACAACAGGGAGACGGGAAAAGAGCAGAGAGGCTATGGATAGAAGCTCTACAGACGAAAGAGCCCAATGGCCTAAAATCTAGCATAAAACTCAAACCTAGGGTGGATCCGAGACTGCTCCCACAAAATCGATGGAAGGGCAAGTGTAAGGCAAATAGATTTGGACAAGAGTGATGAAAACCGTGGGCCAAATACCAAGTGACAGTACATAGTGAAAAGGAATCCCCAGGGGGAGATCAACAAGCACCAGAGGGGCATGTTGTCCCAACTGTCCCGATTAAATTCCAAACCTAACCTTTACAGTGACACGGGCTACATCACTCGGACAAATCTAAACTGCAGAAGGAGCAGGCCGCAGAAAAGATTCAAACGGAGATTCAGAGAAGGTGAAACCCAATCCAAATGGGGGGGATGATGGAGAATAACAGTACCAAGCTAGAGAGTGGACTCGAATAAGCATAGGATTGAAGAGAGGGGACACTCGAAAAATAGGTTTAGGGAGGCAGGGAGAACCAGAGAGGGAGCCAAATGATGGTCAGACAGGACAATCACAGCTCAACCTAGGACAGGCCAAACCCAAACCAGGATAGCCCACCCTTGCAGACCCCACCGGGAATCACCCAAAAACCCACAAACACCACCCCAACCAACCCCAAAATAAACATACTCCCCAAAACAACTCCCCCTCCCCTACAACCTAACAGCGGAACCCACTGAACCACCCCAATCAACCCAAAAACCCCCCAACAAAACAAAACATCCTCCCCACAAACAACAGACAATAACCCCCCCCCCCCACCCTACAAAAACCTAAACCTAACAACAGACCCCACGGAATCACCCCCAAACAACCCTAAAAACCCCGAACCCAAAACATTCCCCATCCAACTGACAATCCCCATCCCCCCTACAACCTAAACCTAACAGCAGACCCCACTGAATCACCCCCAATCAACCCCAAAAACACCCGAACAAACCCAAATATCCCCGAACAGATAATACCCCCCCACCCTACAACTAAACTAACAGACCCATTGAACCACCCCCCCAATCAACCCAAAAAACACCAACCCAAAAATCAAACCAAAATAAACCCCCTCACCCTACACACGAACAGCAACCCATTGAATCACCCCAATAACCCCCCGAACAACCCTACAACACCTACAACCTACCCTGACAGCAGACCCAAAACATACCCTCAAACACCCCCAACAACATCCTCTCAAGAAACCACCCTCACCCAAAACATCCCCCAAAAACTCAAGATAACCCCCCCCCACGCTACAACCTAAACCTAACAGCAGACCCACTGAATCACCCCAATCAAAACACCCAAAACACCCCAAACAACCCAAAACATCCCCCCAAACAACAGATAACACCCCCCACGCTACATCTAACAGCAGACCCCCACTGAACCACCCCAATTCAACCCAAAAAACCCCCCCAAACATCCCCCTAAACAATTGATAACCCCCCCCACCTACAACCTAAACCTAACAGCAGACCCCACTGAATCACCCCAAACTACCCTAAAAAAAACACCCCTGAACAACCCAAAAACATTCCCCCAAAACAACTGGCATATACCCCCTCCCCCATACCCTACAACCTAAACTAACAAGCAGACCCACTGAATCAACACAAAAACACCCCGAACAACCCAAAACATTCCCCAAACAACTGATAACGCCCCCCCCCACCCTACAACTCCAAACAGCAGACCCCAACTGAATTCCTCACCAAACAACCCCAAAAAAATACACCCGAACAACCCAGAGAACCCCCCCCTTGCAGCCACTATAAGAAGAACCTACCAAACTCCGCTGCTAAACCAGACAGGCTACAAAACAGAGGGAATAGGCCCCGGACACATCTACAAAAGATACCCACCCCTATCCCAGTCAGGACCGACCCCCCTATCCCAGAAGAGCCTTGGGCGCCACAACAAACCAGAAACATATTGGCAGAGCACATACATAATCTTAAAGACTTGCAGAACATGATAGTGGACAAGAGGTTTTTGGACATTTATTGATCAACAGAGTCTGAAAACACTAGCAGCAAATGATACACGATACCAGAGACATTTGGCAACTAACAAAACAAAAGAAGTGGATCGACCTGTTCAAACAAAGAACAGGATGAACCGAACCAAAGTGACCGGTCTAGGACCCAACACAGGGGTAGCTCTCACCAGAAAAGGAGGAACATCAACTTACCTTTAAAAACCCTAAACGGCTAGGATTAGATCTCTTTCCCTGTTTGAAGCTACAGCGATAGCGGAAACTGGATATCGTTGCCCAGTCGGGGAAGAGTTTTCGGGGAGCGGTTCCGTCAAGCTGGAAAAAAACCAAAGAACTGGTGAGCACCTTGGTGTTAACCCTAAACGCTAGAGATAATTGCTTAGATTTGACTGTATTAGCATTGCAGCAAAAGTACTACTAAGCCAGAGATGAGTTGTAAACGTGCAGAGGGAAGGGGGGGAGAGGAGATGTTATTAACAACAGTTAATGGGACCAACCACAACCAGCACAGGAAATCAATCTTCCAAGAGGGATTCCTATTGCAGTTGGGTAAGAGTGTTATTTATAAAAATGGCCCAGGCTTTGCACCTTCTAAGGAGTTCTAGAAAAGAACGGAACGTACCCCTAAGGGTTATCACGAGGCAGGCCAAGATATTAACACACTTTGTAAAACCAGCAAATCCCACCCAGGAAACATTAAAAAATTGGCTTCTAATGCTGAAACCTGGCAAAACAAACACGACAAATTTTGATTGAACATTACCAAAATAGTCTGGAATGTCTGGAAGACCAATACCGCGAGGGCCAGCCTACAGATCGCGTGCAGGAAGCGGTCGCCAAGGCCCTAATTTTGGAACAAGAGAAATTGGGAGATCAATTTAAAATCAGAATGGAGGATCTTAGATACCGTGTTATGAACCTGACTCAGAGACTGGGCCTGAACAGAACTGCTTGGAGATTTCCAGCCTCGCAAGTCAGCGACTGTAACGTCTAATGTAGCGGTACATATCCCGCAAGAATTGTTTACTATTTCACAGGAAAACCACATCGATCAACCCCGCGCTGCATGGGCGACCACCCGTCCCGTCCCGTCCCCGTCCCGAGCGCGCCCCGCTCCGCTCCCCTCCGCCCTGTTCCCCGCGGCCACGCGGCCCACGGCTCCGCTCCAGCCAGCCCCGACATAACCCCCCCCACCACCCCCGAGCGTCCACCCAACAGCCCCAGATCGTGGTGGTTGCGACCCGCAGCAACCGGCGCGAGACCAGCCGGCCTCCCCGGTACGCGAGCCCCAGGCCCACTTCCGGTCCGCGGCCGAGACCGGGTCCGAGGACTGGACACGGCCCCCGCGCTCCGAATCCCCCAGCGCGTCCGCCCTCATCGACCGGAGCCTCTCCTCACGCCAGGGCACCCGCGGCCCTCTCCCCCAGAGACCACGGGCCGAGCGCAGAACCTCCCGGGGGGAGACCCAACCGGCCACGGACACAGCCGGACAGGACGTCACGACCGCGGTGCCACAGGTAAACAGGTCCGGTACTGCAACCCCTTCCCACTCCAACACACGGGGTCCCAGCACTGAGGGTCAGAGCAACACGTAGCTGCACGCAGCAGCAGAGGACTCCAGACACAATTAGCAATTCACAGGACGACTTTCAGCAGCACACACAGAGGGGTAGAGGGAAGAGACTGGCAGAAGTAACGAGACACCCCAATACAAAGCAGAAACATGTTACCTGGAAACTACAACCCAGCAAGCCTGTTTTAATAATTGGAGATTACAACATTGCCAGGATCCCACAATTCTCCAACAATAACATACAATTGGACAGCTATCCAGGAGCCAAATGTGTACATGCCACTTCCATCCTTGACAAATTGAGCCAATGCCCTGAAACGCAAAAAGTCATTCTCTCATTTGGCATTAATCACAAGGAACAAAGACCACAGACTGCCATCAAACAACTCCAAAACACTAATGAATATGGCCATCGTAAATTCCCTAATGCCAGCATATGGATCCCTATGATCAACTTCAGCCAGTCTCTCCCAGCACCAGAGCAGGACACACTCAGACAACTTAATGACTACATACAGACCAAGAAACACATTCCCACCATTCCCACCTGCCAGTTTAAAGTAGTCACAGACCACGTCCACTGGACAGAACCCACAGCCCGAGCCATGATCAAAGAATGGATGAAGCATTTAAACTGTTAGGGACACCATGCCAAGAGAGGCAGGGCCCACAATTGGGGAAAACAATCATCAACCTTTCTAAGACATTCTCCCTTACCGAAACCCAAGAGAGGGTACTAAACAGAGGCCTCACCTTCGTCCCTACTCCCAAATCCCACAAGGAACAAGTGCAGGGGGACCTACACAGATTTTATCGATCCATTAAGTTAATACACCACTTCAGTGGCGCAGAGCCTGGCGAAATTATACCCTTTAGGCCACTCACAGGATGGACCCCAGATGACGAGGATGTTCCTAGAGAGATAACAGAATTTATAACAGAGACAGCATCAACCATTGGGGATATGCCTACAACGAAAGATAAGTCTAACCTCACCAGAAAAGTAGAGGCAAGGCCTTGATAGAGCTGAGGGGAACAATGAATAGTGATCAAACCAGCAGACAAGGGGAGCAGTAAGAGTCATCATGGACAGACAACAGTACCTCCTTTGGAGGCACATAGACAACTGAACAAGAATAGAACACTACACTAAGTTAGTTTGAGGCCCATATATAAAGACACACAAAAGGAAATAGGGGATATTTTGGCAGAGCTTAAGACAATCAGGATACATCCTAGAGAAACAAGTAGAATACCTAACAGGACCACAACCCAGGGCGAGGAAATTCTACATGCTCCCAAAGATTCACAAAAACCCAGACACATGGACAGTGCCTGGAGAAATACCGCCAGGTAGGCCCATAGTGTCAGACTGTAGTAGCGAATCCTATGGGGTAGCAGAATACATTGACCACTACCTTAACCCACTGGCACAACAACACCCCAGCTACATTAAAAACACCTACCACTTCACCCGAATAGTTAACTCCCTCAACATACCGCACAACGCAATACTCTTCACCATGGATGTGGAAAGCCTGTACACAAACATAGAGACAGACAGGGGGATACAGGCAGTTCAAAACATCCTACGGAGAAATCCTGACCCAGAGAGACCAGACGAGGCCCTAGTTAAACTACTTGAGCTGGGCTTGACTAAAAATGACTTTGAATTTAACGGGGTGTTCTATTTACAAGTCAAAGGGACAGCAATGGGGAAGAAGTTTGCCCCAGCGTATTGCCAACATATACATGGCAGAATGGGAGGAGAACAGTTTTTCCACAAATGTCCGAAGCGTCCAATGTGCTACTATAGATTCCTAGATGACATTTGGGGAGTGTGGACACACTCAGAAGGAGGAATTAGAGGAATTTATTGACATACTCAATGCCCACCACCCTTCCATCAAGGTAAAGGCCATGACCAGCCTGGGAGAGGCTGGACTTCCTTGACACCACTGTCTTTAAACTACCATCAGATAACCAGGACCATAAAAACTAGCTACCAAAGGTCTTTTTCAAACCCACAGACACCCACACCCTCCTACACACCGCAAGCCACCACCCAAAGCACACCTTCAGGGGAATCGTTAAGTCACAACTGACCCGTTTCCACCGTATATGTACTAGGGAGGAGGACTTCAACCAGGCCACAAGCACCCTCTTCACCGCCCTCAGACAGAGGGGTTTACTGCAAACGGATATTAAAGACACATCAAGTCAGGTTTTCTAAAAAGCATACAAGCACCCAGACCTCGGCCAGGGACCACGTTGATTTTACCACTAATAGCAAGATATGGCCACATGGCTGTCCAGGCCCACAAAATAGTCAAGGGTCGTTTTGAACAATTCCAAAGGGGATTTGCCACACTAAAGGGGTACAAGGTAATGTCAGCATTCAAGAGGGCTAAAAATCTGAAGGACATCCTGGTCAGTACAAGTCTACACACAGACCCAGACTGTGGGCAGAGACGGTGTGGAGCCTGCACCCACTTAGTAATAGCCAAAAATATAGAGAACAGGGTAACAGGGAAGAGAGGCCAGATAGCACAGAGGATAACCATATAACCATATAACATTTACAGCACGGAAACAGGCCCTCTCGGCCCTTCCAGTCCGTGCCGACCATTTGTTTTCCCCTAGTCCCATCTACCTGCACTCAGACCATACCCCTCCATTCCCTTCATGTCCATATACCTATCCACTTTACTCTTAAATGTTAAAATCGATCCTGCCTCCACCACTTCTGCTGGAAGCTCATTCCACACAGCCACCACCCTCTGAGTAAAGAAGTTTCCCCTCACGTTACCCCGAAACCTCTGTCCCTTAATTCTCATGTCATGCACTCTTGTTTGAATCTTCCCTACCCTCAATGGGAAAAACGTATCCACGTCAACTTCTGTCTATCCCTTTCATCATTTTAAAGACCTCAATCAAGTCCCCCCTTAACCTTCTGCGTTCCACAGAATAAAGACCTAACTTGTTCAACCTTTCTTGTAACATAGTTGCTGGAACCCTGGCAACATTCTAGTAAATCTCCTCTGTACTTTCTCTATTTTGTTGACATCCTTCCTATAACTAGGCGACCAAAATTGTACACCATACACCAGAATTGGTCTTACCAATGCCTTGTACAATTTTAACATTACTTCCCTACTCCTATATCCTATATAACCTGTGAGCAAAAGCATGTGGTGTATGCAATTAGATGTAAAGAGTGTAACCTACTGTACATAGGCGAAACAGGTAACAGCATCAGAGTCAGACTGACAGGACACCTCAGCATCATCAGAAGGGGGAACCAATCCATACCCATTAGCAGACACTTCCAGCAACATGGGATCTAGTCCCTAGAGATCATGGGCCTGGAAACAAACATAAATTGGACCACAGGGAGACGGAAAAGAGCAGAGAGGCTATGGATAGTAGCTCTACAGACGAAAGAGCCCGATGGCCTAAATCTAGCATAAACTCAAACCTACGGTGGATCCAGACTGACTCCCACAAATCGATGGAAGGGCAAGTGTAAGGCAAATAGATTTGGACAAGAGTGATGAAGCCGTGGGCCAAATACCAAGTGACAGTACATAGTGAAAAGGAATCCCCAGGGGGAGTTCAACAAGCACCAGAGGGCATGTTGTCCCACTGTCCGATAAATCACAACCTAACCCTAACCCATAACCCTAACCCTAACCCTAACCCTAACCCTAACCCTAACACTAACCCTAACCCTAATACAACCTAATATATGTTGGCTATTTGCCTCAGAAAAACAGCCAACATAATCAAAGAAGTCCTACAACAGTCATTCCTCCTTCTCCCTGCTCACATTGGGCAGAATGTACAGAAGCTTGAAAGTGCACACTGCCAGACTCGGGAACAGTTTCTTCCCCTCTGTTATCAGGCTTCTGAACAGTCCTTCCATAAGCAAGGTTACTGTCTGATTGACCTCTACCCCATTGGGGAAATCGGACTTTGTCTATGGAACTGGTGCGCTACAATGCTGAGAACAAAGCCGCCACAGTCAGACATAAAAACAGCATTTTTCCACAAGCAGTAGCTCGACTCAACAGCCAAAAGTCTGATTCTGGTGCTCTAGTATTTTATTTCATTCTAAGAACTGCAGATGCTGGATTACACTGAAGATAGGCCCGAAACGTCACCCATTCCTTCTATTCAGAGATGCCACCTGTCCCGCGAAGTTATGCCACCGTGCCAGGATTTTGTATCTTTGGTGTAAATCAGCATCTGCAACTCCTTCCTATATACTTTGCCTGCTCTACATTTAGATGCAGATCCTCCCCACTGCAGGGCTCGTCCATCCAATAGAGTATTTGGGAGTCCAGCGGATGGATTTGGCGGTTGCTATGGGACTGGATGCATCTTCTACCAAGTGGGAAATTGGTCCTTACTTGAATTTCCCATTTGCAAACCGTTCGGGATACAAAGAGCTCCCGGGAAGAGAACCCATTCGCAATCTGGGATGAGCCAAGAGACAAAAGACAACAGGTGCAGGAGAAGGCCAGCGCCACCATTCAATGTGATCATGGCTGATCATCTCGAATCAGTACCCCGTTCCTGCCTTCTCCCCATATCCCCTGACTCTGCTATCTTTATAAAGCTCTCTCCTGAAAGTATCCAGAGAACCAGCCTCCATCGTGCTCTGAGGCAGAGGATTCGACAGAATTCATCTCTGTGTGAAGAAGTGTTTGCTCATCTCTGTTCTAAATGGGTTACCTCTTATTCTTAAACAGTGGTCCCTGGTTCTGGACTCCCCCAACACGGGAACATGTTTCCTGCCTCCAGCAAGTCCAAACCATTAATAATTTTTTATGTTTTGATAAGATATCCTCTCATCCTAAAATCCGGAGTATACAAGTCCAGTCACTCCATTCTCTCAGCATATGACAGTGCCGCTATCCTGGGAATTAACCTTGTTAACCTATGCTGCACTCCGTCAATAGCAAGAACTTACTTCCTCAAATTAGGGGACAAAAACTTGTTGTCCAGGAAGAGCATAAATAATCTTCCTGATGTACTAGTTGCCAGAGGATCCGGGGTGACGGAGGAACTGAAGGAAATCCACATTAGGCAGAAAATGATGTTGGGGTAGACTGATGGGACTGAAAGCTGATAAATCCCCAGGGCCTGATGGTCTGCATCCCTGGGTACTGAAGGAAGTGGGTCTAGAAATCATGGAAGCATTGGTGATCATTTTCCAATGTTCTATAGATTCAGGATCAGTTCCTGTGGATTGGAGTGTAGCTAATGTTATCCCTCTTTTTAAGAAAGGCGGGAAAGAGAAAACAGGGAATTATAGACCAGTTAGCTTGACCTCGATGGTGGAGAAGACGCTGGAATCAATTATAAAAGATGTAATAGCTGCATTTGGATAGGAGTAACAGGATCGGTCCGAGTCAGTATGGATTTTTGAAGAGGAAATCATGCTTTACTAATCTTATGGAATTTTCTGAGGGTGTACTCGGAAAATGACCTAATGTGCAGGAACAGCAGATGCTGGTTTACAATGAAGATAGACACAAAATGCTGGATAATCTCAGCGGGACATGCAGATTACAACTCGGCCATATGAATATTGATTTCTCCAACTTCAAATAAACCCTTAGCTTCCGACTCTCTCCATCCCTCCCCGACCCTAGTTCTCTAACTAGCTTCACTGTCCTGTGAAATGTCACCTATCCTTGGTTACACGAAAAGCTGGAGAAACTCAGCGGGTGCAGCAGCATCAAAGGAGCGAAGGAGATAGGCGACGTTTCGGGTCCAGACCCTTCTTCAGACTGGCCAAGGATCAGGGAAACGAGAGATATAGACGGTGATGTGGAGAGATAAAGAACAATGAATGAAAGATATGCAAACAAGTATCGATGATAAAGGGAACAAGCCATTTTAAGCTGCCTGTGGTGTGAAAATGAGAAGCTAGTGCGACTAGGGTGGGGGAGGGAGATAGAGATAGAGGGAATGCCAGGGCCTGAGGGCTGAGGCAGAGGTGGGGAGGGGGAGGAGACAGCAAGGTTTAACAGAATTGAGAAAATTCAATGTTCAAGCCCAAAGGATGCAGACTCCCCAAGCGGAATATGAGGTGCTGTTCCTCCAACTTGCGGTGTTGCTCACTCTGGCCGTGGAGGAGGCCCAGGACGAGAGGTCGGATACGGAATGGGAGGGGGAGTTGAAGTTCTGAGCCACCGGGAGGTCGGGTTGGTTTTTGCGGACCGAGCGGAGGTGTTCGGCGAAACGATCGCCAAGCCTCCGCTTGGTCTCACCGATATAGATCATCTGGCATCTGGAGCAGCGGATGCAGTAGATGAGGTTGGAGGAGGTGCAGGTGAACCTCTGTCGGACCTGGAAGGACTGCTTGGGTCCCTGAAAGGAGTGGACGGGGAGGTGAAGGGACAAGTGTAGCATTTCTTGAGTTTGCAAGGAAAAGTGCCCGGGGAAGGGGTAGAGCGGGAGGGGAGGGAATAATTGACAAGGGAGTTGCGGACCGAGCGGTCTTTGCGGAAGGCAGACAGGGGGGGAATGGGAAGATGTGGCGGGTGGAGGGGTCACGTTGGAGGTGGCGAAACTGGCGGAGGACTATGTGTTGTATTTGCCGGCTGGTGGGGTGAAAGGTGAGGACCAAGGGAACTCTGCCCTGTTTGCGAGTGGGGGAATGGGGAGAGAGGGCAGTGTTGCGGGGTATGGAGGAGGCCCTGGTGCGAGCCTCATCAATAGTGAGGGAGGGGAATCCCCGTTCTCTGAAGAATGAGGCCATTTGTGATGACCTGGTGTGGAACACCTCATCCTGGGAGCAGATGCGGCGTAGACGGAGGAATTGGGAATAGGGGATGGAGTCCTTACAGGAAGCAGGGTGGGAGGAAGAGTAGTCCAGGTAGCTGTGGGAGTCAGTTGGTTTGTAGTGGATGTCGGTCAAGAGTGTATCACCTGCAATAGAGATGGTGAGGTCAAGGAATGGTAGGGAAGTGTCGGAAATGGTCCAAGTGTATTTGAGTGCCGGATGGAAGTTGGTGGTGAAACGAATGAAGTCAGTCAGTTGTGTGTGGGTGCAGGAGGTGACACCAAAGCAGTCGCCGATGTAACGGAGGTAGAGGTCGGGGATGGGGCCCTGGTACGCCGAGAACAAGGATTGTTCGACGTACCCAACAAAGAGGCAAGCGTAGCTGGGGCCCATGCCTGTGCCCATTGTGCCTTGTGTTTGGAGGAAATGGGAGGAATCAAAAGAGAAGTTATTGAGGGTAAGGACCAACTCCGCTAGGCGGAGGAGGGTGTCCGTGGACGGGTATGGGTTGCTCCTCTGGTCGAGGAAGAACCAGAGGGCTTTGAGACCGTCCTGGTGGGGGATGGAGATGTAGAGTGACTGGACGTCCATGGTAAAGATGAGAGGCTGGGGGCCTTGAGAATGGAATGCACGGAGCCGACGGAGAGTGTCTGAGGTGTCTTGAACATAGGTGGGGAGGGATTTAACAAAGGGGGATAGGATGGCGTCAAGGTGTGTAGAAATGTGTTCGGTGGGGCACGAACAGGCAGAGACAATGGGTCTGCCAGGGCAGTCGGGTTTGTGGATTTTGAGAAGAAGGTAAAATCGTGCCGTGCGGGGCTGGGAAACGATGAGGTCGGAGGCTCGGGGGGGGGGGGGGGGGGGGGTAGGTAGACGGAGCTGATGAAGTCGGTTATGGTGCTCGAGATGGTGGCCTGGTGTTCGTCAGTGGGGTCATGGTCCAGGGGTAAGTAGGAGGAGGTGTCCAAGAGTTGGCGCGCGGCCTCCGCTTTGTAGAGATCGACGCGCCAGACTACCACGGCACCTCCCTTGTCGGCGGGTTTGATAACCCTGTCTGGGTTGTTACGGAGTGAGTCGATGGCAGTACGTTCGGGAGTGGAGAGATTGGAGTGAGACAGGGGAGTGGAGAAGTCGAGGCGGTTGATGTCCCGACGGCAGTTCTGGATAAATAGTTCTAGAGCCGGAAGGCTACGAGGGGGGTCCAAGTGGAGGGGTTACGTGGGAGACAGGAAGAGGGATCATCAGTGGGGGGCGAGGACTTCTTCCCGTGGAAGAACGCTGTGAGGCGGAGGCGACGGTAGAAGAGCTCCAAGTCGTGGTGGGCGCGGAACTCATTGACGTGGGGACGGAGGGGGAAATCCTAGTGCTCTATGCTGAATATTCTTTTATGCTTTGGTATTTTAAATACATTCATTTTAAGATTAAAATTAAAATAATAAAAGAGGAACAAAACATATTAATACAAATAAAAGGATTTGTTCTACAATATTTGGATTCATTCAAAATGCCGCACTTAATGGTCTAGAAGGCTGCATGCCTTCCAGGTTCCCCACCCCTGGATTAGCCTGACATCGGTGGTGGGGAAGATGCTGGAGTCAATTAATTACAAAAGGGAAATCATGCTTGACTAATCTTCTGGAATTTTTCTGGAATTGCTCAAATAACAAAATATCATTATACGCAGATGATGTACTACTGTACATCACACAATCACAAATTAGCATATCAAATATATTAAATATAATAGAGAAATGCAGATCCTTTTCAGGATATAGAATAAACTGGAATAAAAGTGAAATTATGACGATAAAACCTCAAGATGAAACACATCTTCTAACATTCCGTTTTAAAATAGCTACAGAAAAATTTAAATACTTGTGAATCGAAATTACCAGAAAATATAAATCACTCTCAACACACTGGTTGGGTACGGGACGGACGCTGGTGTGCACCCGCTGGTGGGACAGCTGTTTGGGGAGCGGGTGAAGCCCTTCCCGCATTGGACGCAGGTGTAGGGATGCTTGCCGGTGTGGATGCGATGGTGCGCCAGCAGGGTACTGGTCGGGGTGAGGCCCTTGCCGCACTCGGCGCTGGTGTTGGGATGCTCGCTGGTGTGCGTGCGCTGGTGGGAAAGCAGGTTGCAGGAGTGGGTGAAGCCCTTGCCGCACTGGGCACAGGTGAAAGGCCACTACCCGGTGTGCAAGCGCCTGTGCACCTTCAGGTCAGGCAACGACTTAGAAATCTTTGCCACAGTCGGAGCAGGTGAAGGGTCGCTCACTGCACACATATTCCGATGGTGATCCCACAGCCCCAATGACTGGGCAAAGTTCCTGCCGCAGGTGAAGCAGCCATAGGGCTTCTTGCCTGTGTGCACCCGCTGGTGCACCTTCAGGTGTTGCGCCCTCTTGAAGCTCTTGCTGCAGTCGGAGCAGGGCCTCTCGCCGGAGTGCACGCGGTTGTGCCACTGCAGGTTGTCATGCGGGTGAAGCTCTTGCTGCATTCCGAGCAGTCAAAGGGGTGTTTTCCTGTGTGAACCCGCCGGTGGATCTCCAGCTAGCCCAGGCTCTGCCAGGCCTTGCCACACACGTCACTCTCATAACGCTTCTCCTTGTTGTGCCCCGTCATGTGGTCCTCCATCAAAGCTCAGCCCCTCGATGCTCAGCCCGCAGATCGAGCAGATGGGGGAGGGGGCTCAGTGGCACCCTGGCCGTCCTCAATGGCCGCTCACGTCCCTGTCTCTCCGTCCACTACAACGGCTCCTAAACCCTGCAGGAGGGTATCACAGAGGATCAACCAGCTGGAAAATAGGACATTCCTAGCACATATTTGGTGCATTTATGGTAGAGGAAACCGTTGTATAATTCTGCATAGCACAGTGGCGCAGCGGTACAGTTGCTGCCTCACCGCCAGAGACCCGGGCTCCAACGGAATATGTGTGCTGTCTTTGCGGAGTTTGTACGTTCTCCCCTTGATCTGCGTGGGATTTTACTCGGGGTGCTCCGGTTTCCTCCAAATCACCCATTCATTCTCACCACTGGCCCACTGAGTTACTCCAGCACTTCCTCATAGACTCATAGAGTGATACAGCGTTGGAAAGAGGCCCTTCCGTTTCTCCCTGTCTCTCTCTCTCTCGCTCTCTCCATCAATCAATTTTCAATTTCAATTTTTTAATTTAAAAAACTTTATTGGCATGATAAAATACATTGTTATATTGCCAAAGTATTAAACATGACATACATATTTAAAATGCACAAATATAAATACAAGTCTACAGTGCATGGATAGATATGACCCTGTACATAAACTCGCAATAGACCTATAGCCCTTTAGTGATTGCTACACGTTCTTGCAGCTGTAAGCAGTACAACAGAGTAGCAAGTTTAGCAATTCAATATTAATTTCTTAGTGTCAGTTAATGTCAATTAGTGCGTGCGTACATATTGGTCATTCACCGTCTCTCGGGTTATGACATGCTGTTACGTATTGTGCACCAAGATGTGCCATATTTCCTTCACCAAGGATTATTCTTAGTTTTGTTGTATCATCTAGCCAGGGGTTACCAGACTGAGTTTATCAAAGTATGTTTTCCTTGTTTTGTCAATTTTTTTTGCATTTTAGGAGAAAGTGCACCTCTGTTTCAACCTCATCTTTCAAACAGTGGCCGCATATTCTATTTTCTCTTGATTGCCAGAATCTCTTCTGTCTTCATATTTCAACTACAAAATAGTGGTCACTAAACCTGTATTTGGTGAGAGTCTGTCTGTACTTTATGCCTCTAACAGTTGAGAGATAGTCTGCCAATGTATAATCTCTTTTTAGGGCATGGTAACATTCTAATCTGCTTTGGCTTTTGGTTTCTTTATCCCAATGTTCCAAATATGTTTATTTACATTGTTTGATAATTTGGTTCACTCTAAATGGTGATTGGGGATCAGTATTGATCTGAGGCTGGACAGGGTTTAACTGAATAGGGTTTAACTGAATAGGGGTAGTTAGTCTCAGTACCAACTGACACAGGGAACTCTTTTCTGGGTTCGCTCTTGTGTTTTTTGGACTTTAAACTGGAGGGTGTTTGGGGGGCTAGATTTAAGGTGACTACAAAAATGTAGTGCTCTTTTCTGGATATTTATTATCAGTGGGTATCTGCCTATTTCTGCCCTACATGCGTGTGTTGGTCTTTTCCTTTGGTTACGGAGGATGTTCTGACAAAATTCCGCATGCAGGCCCTCCAATGTATGTTTTTCCCATTTACTATAATTTGGTGACTGAGCGGACCCCATACCTCACTGCCATAAAACGCAATAGGCTGGATTACACTGCCAAATATTTTAAGCCTGATTTTAATTGGAATTTGGATGTCGAGCTTTCCCTTTTAGTACATTCACTGCCATATTGAAGCTCCCTGATGCCCTTAGACCAAGGTAGGTATAGCTCATAGTGTGTTCGATAATGATACCATTGAGAGTAAGTTTGTATTTATCTTCCTGACATCTGGGTATTTTCTGAAATATCATGATGTTGATTTCCTTTAAATTTACTGTCAGGACCCAGTTTTGGCAGTACTCATCAAGTATGTCCAACTGTTGCTGCAGTCCCTGTTCTGTGGGGAACAGCAGTACCAAGTCATCAGCATAAAACAGGGATTTTATCTTTCCATCCAGGAGACAGAAGCCCGGTGCTGTGCTCTGGTCTAACTTTACTGCCAAATCATTGATATATACATTAAACAATGTTGGGCTCAGATTGCTGCCTTGCCAGACGCCTCTTCTCTGGGTGAAGAGATCAGTGCATTTGTCCCCAATTTTAACGCCACATTTATTATTCAGATACAATGATTTGATAAGGTCATATACCTTTCCTCCTATACCACAAGAGAAGAGTTTGTAATAGAGCCCTTCATGCCAAATAGAGTCAAATGCTCTCTCAAAGTCAATAAAACAGGCAAATATTTTCCCATTTTTTGCTTGGTGTACATGTTTTTCAATGAGGATGGAGGGTATAAATGCGGTGAGTGGTACGGTGTTTTGGGAGGAAGCCAACTTGGTTTTTACTCAGAATGTTGTATTTGTTAAGGAAATCCTGCATTCGGTTATTTATTATACTGCAAAATAACTTCCCTAGGCAGCTACTAACACAGATGCCACGATAATTATTTGTGTCTAATTTGTTTCCACTCTTATAAACGGGTGAAATAAGCCCTTGACACCAAATATCAGGGAAATAACCTGAACGTAGCGTGATGTTGAACAACCTAAGCACTGCGTCCTGCATCTCCGGAGTGCTGTACTTCAGCATTTTATTTTTAATGCTGTCTGGACCACAAGCTTTCTTTGAGTGAAGAGATTTTTTTTTTTGGTCAATTCTTCCAAAGTAATTGGGGAATCAAGGGGGTTGTGATAATCTTTAATTATTGTTTCTAGTGTTTGGTGTTTTTCTTCCAAAGTAATTGGGGAATCAAGGGGGTTGTGATAATCTTTAATTATTGTTTCTAGTGTTTGGTGTTTTTCTTTGATATGAGAATAATTTAAGTTTATTTTATTTATTGGGATGTCTTTATATAGATTTTTGAAATGCGCTCTCCAGATATCACCATCTTGAATTGGTAATGTTTGTAGTTTTGTTGTGCTCAGGTTATTCCACCTATCCTAAAATTGGTTTTGATTTATGGAATTTTCAATTTCTTCAAATCTTTTGCGAGTGTAATTTTGTCTTTTGTTCCTAATAGTGTGTTTATGCCTTTTAAGAGTTTCATTATAGCTAATACCTAAGTCTGAATTGTTTGGTTGATGGTGTTTTTGGTTCGATATTTTTCTCAGATCTTTTCTGACACTTTTACAGTCATGGTCGAACCATTTTTCATGGTTGTGTTTTTTGATAATATTTCTCTTCTGTTTCACAAGGTCAGCTTTGATAGCTGCCTTTATGTCATTTATAGCCATGTTCACACCATCTCTAGTAGTTTCATATGGGTTTGTCTTTCTGTGTTTTGTTTTGTGAGATCACGTGAATTCAAGGCCATGATGAATTTATCTCCACTATCTGAAGCCTATCTGTATGCCTGGTTTAGTTTATACAACTTACTGGGTTCTTTTTCTGCGTTTTTAGTTTGTACAGGAAATTTTAGGTACACGTTGCTTGACTATGGCCTGAAAGAGGGGACTATCTAACATATTTATTTCTCTCGCTTTCTCGCTCTCTCGCTCTCTTGCTCTCTCGATCATTCCCTCTCTATCGTTTTCCCTCTCTCTCTACCTATCTATCTATCTCTCTAGTTTTCTCTTTCACTCCTCTCTGCTCTCGTTCTTTCTTTCTCGTTAACCCTCTGTCTCTGTGCCTCTCTCTCGCTCTCTCATTTGGTCTGTCTATCTCTCTGTTTCTCATTCTCTCTCTCCGCACCCCCTCTCTCGCCCACTCTCTTCCTCTCCCCTTTTCTCTCTTTCCTTCTCTCTGTGCACTCTCTCGATCCCCGTCACCCTCTCCCCCTCTTTCTTCCTCTCTCTTTCTCCCTCTCCCTCCCTCCCTCCCTGCCCCCCTCCCTCCCTCCCTCCATACCCCCCTCCCCCTCCCTGCCCCTCCCTCCCCCCCCTCCCCCCCCTCCCTCTCTTTCCTTCCCCCTCCCTCCCCTCTTTCCTTCCCCCTCTCTCTTTTCCACCTTCTCTCTCCCCTCTCCCTCTCCCCTTTTATCTCTCGACCCGTCTCTCTCTCCCTTCCCTCTCTCGCCCTCTCTCTCACCCCCCTCTGTCTGTCTGTCCCCACTTCTCCCCCTCTCCCCATCTTTCCCCCTCTCTCTCCATCTCTCTACCCCCCTCTCTCCCTCTGCCTCTCTCTCCCCCCTCTCTTTCCCCCTCTCTCTCCATCTACCTTTCCCCCTCTCTCTCCCTCTACCCCCCTCTCTCTCTCTCTGCCTCTCTCCCCCCTCTCTTTCCCCCTCTCTTTCCCCCCTTTCCCTCTCCCCTTTTATCTCCCCGTCTCTCTCTTTCTCACCATCTCTCTCTCTCCTCGTCTCTCTCTCTCCGTCTCGCGCCCTCCTCTCTCTTTCCCCACTCTTCTCCTTTCTCTCCCCGTCTCTCTCTCTATCCCCGTCTCTTTCTCTCTCTCCCTACCTCTCTCGCCTCTCTCTTTACCATCCATCTTTCTCCCACTCTCTCCCTCTCGCTCTCCCCCCTCTCTATCCATGCCTTCCCTCTCTCTCGTTCCCGCGCTCTCTCCCCGTCTCTCTCTTTTTCCCGTATCTCTCTCTCCCCCCGATTCCCTCTCTCCCCTATCTCTCTCTCGGCCTCCCTCTCTCCTCTCACTCTCTTCCCTACCCCCCAAATGAGATATCGCGAGAGGGAAAAGGGAGAGAGAAAGAGAGAAACCTGGGGGTGAGAGAGAGGTGGGAGGAGTGAGAGAGAGGGGAGAGAGAGAAGGAGAGAGAGATTGAAGTGGGAGGAATGTGTGAGAGAGGGAGGCAGTGAGGAGTGAGAGAAAGAATGGGTGGGTGGGGGGGAGAGAAGGAGGGATGGGTTTGATCCCATGTTTGGGCGACAGACTCCCCTCTCCCGTCCCTCCCCCACTCTAGGTAGGTCCTACCTCTGCGATCGACCGCCCTCTTTGGTTCCCCCTCTCCTCTCCCACTCCCCAGAGAAGAGAGGAAGGATCTATCTCTCTCTCTCTCTCTCTCTCTATATATATATATATATATGTATATATATATATGTATATATATATATGTATGTATGTATGTATGTATGTGTGTATATATATATGTATATATATATATATATATGTGTGTGTATATATATATATGTATGTATACATATATGTGTGTGTATATATGTATGCATATATGTATATGTATATGTATGAAAGAGAAAACTATCTATTTTTCTCACACATTTCAGCCTCTCATTTCTAATTGAATGTGAAATTTGTCAAGAAAAGACCCATGATAAGGAGTTGTGCGTGTGTGCGTCTGTGTCTGTGTGTGTGTCTGTCTGTGTGTGTGTGTATGTGTGCGTAAATATATATTTTTGTAACGGTAAAAGCAACCATGTCACAGTTTTCTTCTCTACTCTCCTCCTCCCCTCCTTTCTCATTCCCTCTCTCTGCCCAGATCAGACAGAGGCCGGGACAAAACACCGCTTTAAAAAAAGCAAGGGCGTGGAGCGGAAAAAAATAATGGAATCTAAAACTATTGAGAGAGAGAGAGAGAGAGAGAGAGAGAGAGAGAGAGAGAGAAAGAGAGAGAGAGAGAGAGAGAGAGATAGAGAGAGAGAGAGAGAGAGAGAGAGAGAGAGAGAGAGAGAGAGAGAGAGAGAGAGAGAGAACGAAACGCAAAAATAAAAAGAAATGCAAACCATCAGGCCCTGGGGGTTTATCAACCTTTAGTCCCATCAGTCAACTCAACACCATTTCCTGCCTAATGTGGATTTCCTTCAGTTCCTTCATCACACCAAATATTCTGGCCACTAGAATATCAGGAAGACTGTGTGTGTCCTCCTTAGTGATGACGGATCCAAAGTACCTGTTCAACTCATCTGCCATGTTCTGCCATTTCCTTGTTCCCCATAATAAATTCACCTTTTTTAGTCTTCAAGGGTCTAACTTTGGTCTTAAATATGTTTATCCTTTTCACATATAGAAATAAGCTTTTACTATCCTGCTTTATATTCGTGGCTAGATTACCTTCGTACCTCATCTTTTCTCCCCGTATTGCCTGTTTAGTTATCGTCTGTTGCTCTTTAAACATTACCCAATCCTCTTGCTTCCTGCTCATCTTTGCTACGTTGCACTTCTTCGCTTTAATTTTTATACTGTCCCTGACGTCCCTTGGCAGCCACGGTCGCCCCTTTCTCCCCTTGGAATCTTTTTTTCTCCTAGGAATGAACTGACCCTGCAACTTCTATATTAAGCTTGGGGGCAGTGTCAGCTGTGAGGAGGATGCTAGGAGGCTGCAAGGTGACTTGGAGAGGTTGGGTGAGTGGGCAAATGCATGACAGATGCAGTATAATTTGGATAAACGTGAGGTTATGCACTTTGGCGGCAAAACAGGAAGATATATTATTATCTGAATGATGGCCGATTAGGAAAAGGGCAGATGCAGCGAGACCTGGGTGTCATGGTACACCAGTCATTGAAAGTAGGCAGAGAAAAAAGCGAATGGTATGTTAGCTATCATAGCAAAAGAATTTGAGTATACGAGCAGGGAGGTTCTACTTCAGTTGTACAGAGTCTTGGTGAGACCACACCTAGAGTATTGCGTACAGTTTTGGTCTCCAAATCTGAGGAAGGATATTATTGCCACAGACCGAGTGCAGAGAAGGTTCACCAGACTGATTCCTAGGATGTCAGGACTGTCTTATGAAGAAGGACTGGATAGACCTGGTTTATACTCTCTAGAATTTAGGAGATTGAGAGCGGATCTTATAGAAACTTACAAAATTCTTAAGGGGTTGGACAGGCTAGATGCAGGAAAATTGTTCCCGATGTTGTGGAGGTCCAGGACAAGGGGGTCGCAGCTTAAGGATAAGGGGGAAATCCTTTAAGACCGAGATGAGAAATACTTTTTTCACACACAGAGTGGTGAGTCTCTGGAACTCTCTGCCACAGAGGGTAGTTGAGGCTAGTTCATTGGCTATATTTAAGAGGGTGTTAGATGTGGCCCTTGTGGCTAAGGGGATCAGAGGGTATGGAGAGAAGGCAGGTACGGGATACTGAGTTGGATGATCAGCCATGGTCATATTGAATAGCGGTGCAGGCTCGAAGGGCCGAATGGCCTACTCCTGCACCTAATTTCTCTGTTTCTATGAGAAGATCTTTTTTCACACAGAGAGTGGTGAGTCTGTGGAATTCTCTGCCACAGAAGGTAGTTGATGACATTTCATTGGCTATATTTAAGAGGGAGGTAGATGTGAATCCGACAGAAATTAAGAACAACATTCTTGTGAGTCCCGGCAATGAGATAAAAAGAGGTGTAGATTCGGCTGTCTGAATATAAGAAAAATCACAGCATTAATTCAAAAATATTTATATGGGAGGATTAATATAGGTAACCTATTCTCGTGCAACATTCACCAGTTGGGAAGCTTGTAACATGATCAGAATTAGGGTAACACCGGTTAACACACTAAGTTATAAAATTTACCAGGGATAGGTATATGGACGTGAAGGGAATGGAGGGGTATGGTCTGAGTGCAGGTAGATGGGACTAGGGGAAAACAAATGGTCGGCACGGACTGGAAGGGCCGAGAGGGCCTGTTTCCGTGCTGTAATTGTTATATGGTTATATGGTTATATGGTTATGTGGCCCTTGTGGCTAAAGGGATCAGGGGTATGGAGAGAAGGTAGGTACAGGATATAGAGTTGGATGATCAGCCATGATCATATCGAATGGCGGTGCAGGCTCGAAGGGCCGAATGGCCTCCTCCTGCACCTATTATCTATGATTCTATGATTCCCAGCAACACCTGCCATTGTTGTTCCACTGTCATCCCTGCTAGGGTATCTTTCCAGTCAACTTTGGCCAGCTCCTCCTTCCCTCCCTCATGGCTCCAGTGGTGAATTTCAGGAGTCGGAGCCCGGAGCGAGAGACTGCGGCCGCCTCTGGGATGGATGCGCTCAGGGCGAGGATTTATTAATGCTCCGAAGCACTGAGGTGAGCGGATATTTCACCGCGCTCTTCACCTGCTCCCTGAACTTGGCCTGGGTCACCACGTAAATAAATGTGTTGGTGCAGCAGCTGAGATTCCTCAGCACATACCCGACGTAGTTAAAGATATGTTCAGAATCATTCCAAACATTTCCAATTCCTTTGATCTGATAATAGACGAAGTTTACAACCAGCGTCAGCCACAGGAGGATGAAGCTGCTGGAGATGGTGAAGAGTAAAACTATAGACCTCCTCCTGCTCTTCATCTCCGGGTCATTGCAGTTCTCCCCCTTGCTCTCACCCCTCAGCCCCTTACGGACCCTATTGGCCACTAAAATGTGGCGGACTGTCAGAGCGTTGAGCAGCAGGATTACAGCGAAAGGGAGAAACGGAGTTAAAACTGTGTCCATCCAGTCAAATGCTATCCACCCGGGGTCAGTGTAATAACTGTCCACCGTGGCACAGCCCCACGGGACATTGTTGATGATATATTTGTGTTCCCGTGTGAAGTAGCGGGGAAGGTTTTTCAAACAGAACAGAACGCCGGCTGTTGCCAGAACTGCAGCCGCAGTTTTCCCGCTGCAATATTTAGTTTTCAGCTTCTGGCAACAAATGGCGATAAAGCGATCAAAGGTGAAAGTGACGGTGAACCAGACAGAACAGTCAGTAGCTGCAGACGACAGTACATCGATAACGCTACACACGGGAGTGATGGCCAGGAAACCCCAATAAAAGTAATGAATTCGGATCCAATACAAAATGACCTCGGTGATGATGACCAGTAGATCGGCCGCTGCCATGGCCACCAGGTAGCGAGTGGTACAGGTGGAGAGGCCGCACTTTCCCCGGGACAGAATCATAATCGCCACAAAATTCACTGCGGAAAGACAATGGAACGGACACTGGGCATTTACTCAACACGGTCTCCGGGGCTGAACACCGGCTCAACTTTCAGCTCAAGATCAGGAGAGTTGTCGTCGGTGCGCGGCTGCTGCAAGTCTAACAATGTCAGGGCCGGCTCCGACTGTGCCCGACCTGCCTGCCTGCTTCAGGGGAGTAGAGATAAGGCGACGGCCGGGCGGGGAGGGAACGAGCAGCCACCCGCTACAACAGGCACAATGGTCCTTTCTATAGTTAACCCTGCTGCTGCTCACAGTCTCTGATGGGGCCGCTTTCACAGACTTAACCCGTGAGCGGCCGGGTTTAACCAAAGCTCTGGGAACTCGGCATCTGATGGGGACGAGGAGGCTTCGAGGGAAGGCAGGGGCAACATGGAATCCGGCTGCAGAGTGACTCCGTTAATGGATTCATCACACAGTGAGTTCAGTTCAGTAACAACACACACACACACAGACACCGGTAGGTCCGCGGCCACTGGCCAGGAGATTGATCCATTATTGACCAACAGACTGTGGGTGGAGTACGACTGTGACAGACAGACTCCACAGTGAGACACAGTGCCCACAGGAGCGGCTGTTCACTCCGATCAATAACTTACACACAGTGAACTTCACAATGTGAACCCCTCTCGCCCAGCCACACTGTCCCGGAGAGCTGTCTGCCTGCCTGTTCCGAGCACTGGGTCAACTCTGGGCAATGTGCCACTGAATGCAAGAACAACATTCTCGTGCCTCCCGGCAGCAGCAGTGAGAGAAAAAGAGGGTTAGTTTCAGCTGTCTGAAGATAACAAAAATCAGAGCAGCGTTAATTCAAAAATATTTCACTTTGAGGATTGATATTCTTCACATATTCTTGTACAACGATCATCGGTTGGGAACTTGTAACATGATGAGAATCAGGTCAACACCGGTTAACACACGGATGGAGTTGTAAAACTTTAATTGTTGTGCTCACTTACCAGGGACTCCAACGGCAGCAATTATCGCGTACAAGATTTTCTCCACTCTGTAATATTGCAGCAGTTTTTCACTGTGCCCCATTTCCTCTGCCCAGCGACGTGTCCCCGTGAGCTACCGGTAATGCCTCGGAATGAAATGCCGAGGCAGAACATTCCTGTAGATTTTATACCATTTTCCGTCTCCACCGGGACAGTGAA
The DNA here is from genome assembly GCA_035221665.1 of Okamejei kenojei. Taxonomy (NCBI): domain Eukaryota; kingdom Metazoa; phylum Chordata; class Chondrichthyes; order Rajiformes; family Rajidae; genus Okamejei; species Okamejei kenojei. Next base: position 35,720 of record CM069144.1, read on the forward strand.
GTTTCAACAGTGTAAAAATAGAGATTTTGAAATGATTAGTAAACAGATGACATCAGCCGAGTGAATTCCCTGCTGAGACAGGTTGTGATTTATTCAGGGAATTGATTGAGAAACTCCAAAGACTGGGAATTGTGGCGATAGATACTGAGAGGTGGAAATTGGGAGCCGCGGCATTGTTCCAGCAAAGGGGATATTGTTTCAAACTCCATCAGATCCAACTATCCACCTCATGTTGTTTGTCTGATTTCCTTCAATCTGTTTCACTCAGCAAGGCAATGCCAAATTCCAGGGACCCTCTCAGGGCTTCTGGTGCCCAGTTTGAAGGTAGACTGGAATGGGCGACCTTTGTCCACGGGTTGAGGAATTAGTTCAACACATCACCTCAGACTAAACTGCCACCCCCCCCCCCCCACGCTTTCACCACTCAATATGATCGCGGCTTCACTGACTGTGACCTCAACCCCGCACTCCGGCTGACCCAGGTAACCATTCACACCCTGCTTGCCTGGAATAGATCTGACGATACCATGGGGCAATAACATTCTCTGCCTTTATCACCTCTGAGGAGGAACGACCCAAATACACACGACACCCAGAGAACAGAAACATTACCGCCTCAGAATTGTCCTAAACCGAAATAAAACGGCGAATGATGCAGTATCTCTCCATCATTTCTTTCTTTCTCCCTACATTCTCACTGCTCTCACTCTCTCTGAACTGTTACTCTCTCTCCTACGCTCTCTATTCCCCCTCTCTGGGCTGCCCTCTCTCCGTCCACTGATGGAGTGACATACTGTGGAGGTACTGATGGAGTGACACACTGTGGAGGTACTGATGGAGTGACACACTGTGGAGGTACTGATGGAGTGACACTCTGTGGGGGTACTGATGCAGTGGCATTTGTTTATCAGTGATCCACAACAACACACACGGTGAAATCAATCTTTATTCCACAGACAACAGGAACATTCAAACAGCCAGCTGCTCGCGTCTTGCTCCGCTGGCGTCTGTGTGTGTGTGTGTGTGTGTGTGTGTGTGTGTGTGTGTGTGTGTGTGTGTGTGTGTGTGTGTGTGTGTGTGTGTGTGTGTGTGTGTGTGTGTGTGTGTGAAGTGTGTGTGTGTGTGTGTCGTGCGTGTGTGTGTGTGTCGTGTGCGTGTGTGTGAGAGAGAGAGTCGTTATCTAGTACCATAAGACCAAGCATAGGTTGGCATGCATATATTTGTGGTGAATTTATAAATGGCATGGATTAATAAGGGTTAATCTACATCCTTCCTCTTAATGAAGTAAAGCATATATATAGTGTTAAGTAGAGCATTAACCGGAAGGATGCGTTGGCGGGTTCGCCGATAGATGCTGTTGTCAATACTGGCCAAGTACGAGCGTATTTCCGCGGTGAACACCAGAATGACACCGAGGCGGTCGTAACCTCAGAGTGACCGTAAGCAGACAACCTCTCCCTTGTTGAGCGGTTGAAGCGGAGAGCTGGTTTTATCGTAGTATTTTCTTATTTTAATTTTTTTAAATGTATTATTATATATTTTTTAATATCATTATTTAGTAGAGGTACCGTAAGTTACATCGGTGTGCACCCCATATATTGTAATACAGTTATTGTACCCCTTAATTGTTTTAAGGCTTTAGAAAAGAGAGACAAGAGAGCGAAATACAGGCAAAGAAAGTAGAAAAGTGAAAAAGAGATGTGAATGTGCAAAAGCGTGACTGGAAACCCTTGAGATAGAGAGCGGAGATTAACAGATAGACCCTGGAGAGGATAAAAAAAGAAAAAGGGAAATATAGAGAAAGAAGGAAGAAAAGCCAGTTACTTTATTATAAACATCGCGCAAAAGGAAACTACCAACTGGACATTTTTTCTTCCCCCTTTACCAAGACCCGACACCGCTACTTTTTTCAGGTATTTGTTGCACCTTATCCTTGTAATAAGTTTGTAAATGCAAATCACGTCTTATAGGCACTGTCTGCTTTTCCTGCTAGTCGGAGTCTCATATCTTCTAAATGTAGTGTTTCGAACAAAGTTTAAATCCACATAACCATATAACCATATAACCATATAACAATTACAGCACGGAAACAGGCCCTCTCGGCCCTTCCAGTCCGTGCCGACCATTTGTTTTCCCCTAGTCCCATCTACCTGCACTCAGACCATACCCCTCCATTCCCTTCACGTCCATATACCTATCCACTTTACTCTTAAATGTTAAAATCGATCCTGCCTCCACCACTTCTGCTGGAAGCTCATTCCACACAGCCACCACCCTCTGAGTAAAGAAGTTCCCCCTCACGTTACCCCGAAACGTCTGTCTCTTAATTCTCATGTCATGCCCTCTTGTTTGAATCTTTCCTACCCTCAATGGGATAAACGTATCCACGTCAACTCTGTCTATCCCTTTCATCCTTTTAAAGACCTCAATCAAGTCCCCCGTTAACCTTCTGCGCTCCAAAGAATAAAGACCTAACTTGATCAACCTTTCTCTGTAACATAGTTGCTGGAACCCTGGCGACATTCTAGTAAATCTACTCTGTACTCTCTCTATTTTGTTGACATCCTTCCTATAACTAGGCGACCAAAATTGTACACCATACTCCAGAATTGGTCTTACCAATGCCTTGTACAATTTTAACATTACTTCCCTAGTCCTATATTCAATGCTCTGATTTATAAAGGCCAGCACACCAAAGGCTTTCTTTACCACCCTATCTACATGCGATTCAACCTTCAGAGAACTATGCGCAGTTATTCCTAGATCCCTCTGTTCCACAGCATTCCTCAATTCCCTACCATTTACCATGTGCGTCCTATTTTGATTTGTCCTGCCAAGATGTAGCACTTCACACTTAACAGCATTAAACTCCATCTGCCATCTTTCGGCCCACTTTTCCAAATGGCCCAAATCTCTCTGTAGACTTTGAAAATCTACTTCATCATCCACAACACCACCTAACTTAGTATCATCTGCATACTTACTTATCCAATTTTCCACCCCATCATCCAGATCATTGATGTACATGACAAACAACAGTGGACCCAACACATATCCCTGAGGCACCCCACTGGTCACCGGCTTCCAACCTGACAAACAGCCATCCACCATTACTCTCTGACATCTCCCATTCAGCCACTGTTGAATCCATCTTGCTACTCCGCCATTAACACCCAAAGATTGAACCTTCTTAACCAACCTTCCATGGGGAACCTTGTCAAAAGCCCTACTGAAATCCATATAGACAACATCCACTGCTTTACCATCATCAAATTCCCTAGTCACCGCTTCAAAAAATTCAATAAGTTTTGTCAAACATGACCTTCCAGGCACAAATCCATGTTGACTGTTCCTGATCAGACCCTGTTTATCCAGATGCTTATATATATTATCTCTAAGTATCCTTTCCATTAATTTGCCCACCACTGACGTCAAACTAATAGGTCTATAATTACTAGGTTTATTCTTTGAACCCTTTTTAAACAATGGAACAACATGCGCAGTACGCCAATCCTCCGGCACTATTCCCGTTTCTAATGACATTTGAAATATTTCTGTCATAGCTCCTGCTATTTCTACACTAACTCCCCTCAATGTCCTAGGGAATATCCTGTCAGGACCTGGAGACGTATCCACGTTTATATTTTTCAAAAGTGTCAGAACTTCCTCCTCTTTGAATCTCATAGTTTCCATAGCTACTCTACTTTTTTCCCCATAACTCACAGAGCTCAATATCCTTCTCCTTGGTGAATACCGAAGAAAATAAATTGTTCGATATCTCCCCCATCTCTTTTGGCTCTGCAGATAGCTGTCAATTCTGGTTCTCTAATGGTCCGATTTTATCCCTCGTTATCCTTTTGCTATTAATATAGCTGTAGAAACCCTTTGGGTTTACTTTCACCTTTCTTGCCAAAGCAACCCCATGTCTTCTTTTAGCCTTCCTAATTTCTTTCTTAAGATTCTTTTTACATTCTTTATACTCCTCTAGCACCTCATTTACTCCATGCCTCCTATAATTATTGTAGATATCTCTCTTTTTTCGAAACAAGTGTCTAATTTCCCTTGAAAACCATGGCTCTTTCCAATTTTTACTATTTCCTTTCAACGTAACAGGGACATAAAGATTATGTACTCTTACAATTTCCCCTTTAAATGTCCTCCATTTTTCTTCTACATCCTTCCCATGAAACAAAGTGTCCCAATTTACTCCTTTAAAATCCTTACGCATTCCCTCAAAGTTAGCCTTTCTCAAATCAAAAATCTCCACCCTAGGTCCAGTTCTGACTCTCTCCATAATTATATTGAAACTAATGGTATTGTGATCACTGGTCCCGAAGTGCTCACCAACGCATACTTCCGTCACCTGACCTGCCTCATTTCCTAACAGGAGGTCCAGCACTGCCCCTTCTTTGGTCGATACCTCTATGTACTGCTGCAAAAAACTATCCTGCACACATTTTACAAACTCCAAACCATCCAGCCCATTTACAGAATGTATTTCCCAGTCTATTTTTGGAAAATTGAAATCTCCCACAATCACTACCTTATGCTTACTACTAATATCTGTTATCTCCTTACATATTTGCTCTTCCAATTCTCGCTCCCCATTTGGCGGTCTATAATACACCCCTAAAAGTGTTGCTACACTGTTCCCACTTCTCAGTTCCACCCAAATAGCCTCCCTAGACGAGCCCTCTAATCTATCCTGCCAAAGCACTGCTGCAATATCTTCTCTGACAAGCAATGCAACACCTCCCCCTCTGATCCCTCCAATTCTATCACACCTGAAGCAACGAAATCCTGGAACATTTATTTTCCAATCACAGCCCTCCTGCAACCATGTTTCACTGATTGCCACAACATCATATTTCCAGGGGTCAATCCAGTCTCTAAGTTCATCCACCTTACTTACAACACTCCTAGCATTAAAATATACACATTTTAGAAACCCATCATCCCTTATTCTATGTCTATTATCTTTTTCCTCTTTCTCGCCTACATTTTGGATCCGAGTGCTTCCCTTCTCTGCCTCTTGCCCCACACCCTGACCCCTAGCCCCCTCTACCCGAGTCCCCCCCCCAGCCTTTCTAGTTGGTCTCCCCAGTAGCCTTTGCAAATCTCCCTGCCAGGATATTGGTCCCCCTCAGGTTCAAGTGCAACCCGTCCTTTGTGTACAGATCTTGCCTTCCCCAAAAGAGGTCCCAGTGATCAAGGGACTTGAATCCCTGCCCACTGCACCAGTCCCTTAGCCACGCATTTATCCTCCAGCTCATTTCATTCCTACTCTCACTGTCACGCGGCACAGGCAGTAATCCTGAAATCGTTACCCATTTGGTGTTTCTCCTTAACTTTCTCCCCAACTCCCTAAATTCTCCCTTCAGAACCTCGTCACTTTTTCTGCCTATGTCATTGGTACCTATGTGTACCACAACATCAGGCTCCTCTCCCTCCCTTATCAGAATGTTTTGGATACGTTCTGACACACGCGAGCCCCTGGCACCAGGGAGGCAAACTACAATCCGGGTCTCCCGACTGCGTCCACAGAATCGCCTATCCGACCCCCTAACTATACTTTCCCCTATTACAATTGCCCTCCTCTTTTTGCTACCCTTCTGCGCATCAGGGCCGGTCTCTGTGCCGGAGGCCCGACCGCTGTTGCTGCCCCCAGCTAGGCTGTCCCCTCCAATCGTACTCAAACCCGAGTACCTATTTTCCAGGTGCACGGTCACAGGGGTACTCTCTAGCCCCTGCCTCTCCCCTTGCCCTTCCTAACTGTGACCCACTTGTCTGCCTCCTGTGGTTTGGGAGTGACTACCTCCCTGTAGCTCCTCTCTATTACCTCCTCACTCTCCCTGACCAGACGGAACTCATCAAGCTGCTGCTCCAGGTTCCTAACACAGTCCTTTAGGAGCCCAATCTCAACACACCTGGCGCAGATGTGGATGTCTGGAGGGCTATCAGATTCCCTGACCTCCCACATGTGACATCCAGAACAGTACATTGCCCTTGCCTTCATACTCCCCCTTACACAGGATACAATATCAACACAATACAAAGTACACAACAAACTGCTGGAATCTGACTGCCAATCAGCTGCTTTCCCTAGTCCACTTCCCACCAATCAGCGGCTTCCTAAAAAAAACCCCACTTCTCCAAATGGAATGTTATGGATTTCGGTAAGCCTCTGAAAAAACAAGCCCCGCGCTTTATTTTAAACCTTACCGGTCGGGTGTCGCTCCTCCCCCCCTCCTCCTCTTCTTCCAACGGCTCCTGTGGGCCTCTGAAAAAACAAGCCCCGCGCTTTATTTTAAACCTTACCGGTCGGGTGTCGCTCCTCCCCCTCCTCCTCTTCTTCCAACGGCTCCTGTGGGCCTCTGAAAAAACAAGCCCCGCGCTTGATTTTAAACCTTACCGGTCGGGTGTCACTCCTCCCCTCCCCCTCTTCTTCCAACGGCTCCTGTGGGCCTCTGAAAAAACAAGCCCCGCGCTTGATTTTAAACCTTACCGGTCGGGTGTCGCTCCTCCCCCTCCTCCTCTTCTTCCAACGGCTCCTGTGGGCCTCTGAAAAAACAAGCCCCGCGCTTGATTTTAAACCTTACCGGTCGTGTGTAGCTCCTCCCCCTCCTCCTTTTCTTCCAACGGCTCCTGTGGGCCTGTGAAAAAAAAACAAGCCCCGCGCTTGATTTTAAACCTTACCGGTCGGGTGTCGCTCCTCCCCCTCCTCTTCTTCCAACGGCTCCTGTGGGCCTCTGATATTATAACATATAACATAGTAACTGATGGTAGAGGAGATTTTTTCCAGAATATTAATATTAGCTTTTTCCAGTTATTAAGCTATATTCAAATAGAGACTTTTGAAACACATTTAATTCAGGGCTATCTTCCGATATCCCGAAGATAATCCAGTCTGCTTTTGGAGTCAATTTTATTTAAAATATTTTTGTGAAAATTTCAAAAAGTTCAGTCCAAAATGTTTGAATTTTTGTACAAAAGACAAATGAGTGTGCTATGTTAGCTTCTTGACATTGCCATTTATCACATATAGGTGAGACGTTGCGAAAAAGTTTACTTATTTTAGTTTTTGAATAGCATAATCTGTGTAAGATTTTAAATGGTATAAAGGTGTGTCTTACATTAATTGAACATTTATGCACATTTAATAAATATTCTTCCAACCTTTCTTTGGGAATTTTTATACTTAATTATTTTTCCCAGTCTCTCCTGATACCATCTGTTGTTGGTATTTCTGCATTTAGAATAATATTATATATATATGATATATGATATTAGGTTTGCTGATTCTGCCTTTGTATTCATTACTTCTTCCAGTAAGCCTGGAGGCATATTGTGATAATCTTGTGCGTATTTTTTCAGATAGTCACAGATTTGGAAATATTTAAAATACTGATTGTTTCCCAAATTGTATTTTAGTTATATTTGTTTAAATGATAATAGTTTTCCCAATTCATGCACATCAAAGATTTCAATTCCAGCTCTTTCCCATTGAGGGTTTTTTTACCGATAGGAGATAAGAGAGATACATTTCTTAATTTCCAATTGTGTTTTATTTGTTTCAAAATTCTAATTGTACTGTACATAATTGGATTATTGTTGTAATTTATATTATTCATCGATATTGGGGAGAGAGAAGGATTACTCCAATAGGAGAGCAATCCTCTTTCTCCATAAGCATCCAATCCGGTTGCTGGGGAGAGTTATCCTGCAATTGGATCATGTTTCTGATATTTACAGACCAGTAGTAATACATAAAATTGGGGAGTGCTAATCCCCCTACTACTTTGGGTTTATTCAGATGAGCTCTTTGTATGCTATGGGATTTATAATCCCAAATAAAATTTGTGATATCTGAGTCTGTCAGGTCTCGCGTTTGATATAGTTTCTGTTTCTTATTGGTTTTTAGTATTTGAGTATGCATTCTTGTTTTATTTTGGTGTCTCACATCTCCTCTTGTTTCAGGTCCCATTTCCTGTCATGTCGTTTACCCTCATGTGATTGTTGGCCCCGCCCTGATGTGTTTCTAAGCCACTCTCCACTGCAAGGTGCTGAAGACCTCTCGGCCCCTTTCTTTCTTCCTGCTAGACGGTAAATGTGACCCCCTGCTCGGCGTGGAGGCCTGCCAGGACCTCGGATTGGTGAGCTTCCACAGCGATGTTCACCTGGTAGAGGCACCCCTGAATCCGCTGGCCGAATTCCCAGACCGGTTTGACTCGAAGTTGGGGAAGTTGCCCTGCAGCTACAAGATTGCCCTCAATCCCGACATCACGCCGGTCATCCATCCCCCGCACCGTGTGTCCTTCGCCATGAGGGGTGAGGTCGAGTCTGCTCTTCGCGAGATGGTGGCCCCGGGCTTCCTGAAGCCAGTAACGGACTCCAGCCGGTGGGATTCTACTATGGTTGGCGCTGCGAAGAAAGGCAAGAGCGCAATACGGATCTGCATCAAACCTAAGGACTTGAACTTGGCCATCAGGCGCCCGCCCTATCCCATGCGGACGGTGGAGGATGTTGCCGAACAGGTCGGCCCTGCCACTGTGTTCTCGGTTCTTGATTCCCTCGTGGTTAAAGTGATCAGGGGGTATGGAGAGAAGGCAGGTGCAGGATACTGAGTTGGATGATCAGCCATTATCATATTTAATGGCGGTGCAGGCTAGAATGGCCGAATGGCCTACTCCTGCACCTATTTTTTATGATTCTATGATTCTATGAACGTACAAACTCCATACAGACAGCACCCGTGGTCAGGATCAAACCTGAGTCTCTGGCGCTGCGAGGCAGCAACTCTACGATTGCGCCAATACTCTCTATACTGGGACATAGTCCTAGTATGTAGGATGGTGCTAGTGTATGAGGGATGTACAAGCTGGTGAGGTCCATGTATTATCCACCCGCGACATCTGTCCTTGGTCGGCGTGGGCAATGCTGTTTGACTGTGACTCCTTTGCTTATGGTGAGAAATAGCAAAAGCATGAGGGCCTTGTGAAATAATTCTCACTTTTATGTTCCTGCTCTGGTTTGCTGATGCTGGGAGAACTAGATGGGAAAATGTGGTGGGTACGAGACATGGGTGGTGGGTCTATGGAATAAACTGCCAGAGGAGGTATTTGAGGTAGGTGCAATAACATTTAAAAAGACATTTGGACAAGTACATGGATAGGGAAGCGTTAATGGAATATGGACCAAATTTTAGCAGTTGAGGCTCGCATAGATGGGGCATCTTGCTCAGTATGTGCCAAAAAGGGTCTGTTTCCATGCTGAATGACTCCAGTACAAAACAAAAGCCTTGAGTCCTAGTGCACCAACTGTTTGAAGTTTGGTGTGTGTTGTGCTCAGTAGCCGGATGGGTGTAGTGAAGGAGCTGTTCCTGAAGCTGGAGGTCACGGCTTTCAGGCTCCTGTACCTTCTTCCCCATGGTAGGATTGAAATGGGAGCACTGCCAGGGTGGTGTGTGTCTCTGATGACCATTTTGTTTGGATCCGTGAGATGATTTGGGTCCATTAGTTCAGTTTAGTTTATTGTCACGTTTACTGAGGTTCAGTGCAATGTTTTTGTTGCATGCTATTCAGTCAGCAGAAAGACAATACATGAATACATGAAGACAACCAAACCATTTACAGTGTATAGGTAGTTTAAGAAGATCATAGTCCAAGAAAGAAATGTTGCTGTAGGAGTGGAGATTTAAGAGTGTGGAGCGATTGTAAGATGTGTTTGTAGATCTGCTTCTGTGGCTAGCATGCAAATAGTGGCCTGATTTGGACGCAAGCACGTCAGGGTAGGCATAGTAATTACTAAATATAAATAATAAAGCATGGGAGGATTATGCCTATTTAAGAGATCGATCTCTTATGTAGGCATAAATCTCCGTGCCTTTCATCCGCAGCACTAGTAACACGCAAAGGTCTGTGCAGCCCACGTGCCGTCAGCGCTGCTTCAACTCTCAATTTCAAGCTGGGCTGAAGGCAGCAGAAATAGTAAGATTAAATGAGAACTTACCAGTTTGAAGTTTGATCTTTATTTTATGAGGATGTTACGATGAGGGATTACGTGAAGACCCCGCCTGCACGCATTCTTCAAAGCAATGGTGTGAAATCACAGATACCAGAGTGACTAATATAGTAAGATAAGAGAGAACTTCCATACTAGTTGAACTTTATAATAGAGGGTTTTGGGAGCGGAGGGCACGTAATCCCTCATCGTAACTCCACATAAAATAAAGATCAAACTTCAAACTGGTAAGTTCTCATTTAATCTTATTATTTTACTTCGGAGTCACGTGAGTGACTACGTGAAGATTTCAAAGCTCTGTGATTTCATGCCCTGGAACGAGTCCATGCTTACACCCTGCCATGCTAGGAAAAAGAGGATGAACGTAATTCAGTCATGACACTGTGCTGAAATACAAAGAAAGGTATTTATTCATGCCTAAACAATATGCCCCACATTGGGTAATTTATTTTACAGAACTCAAAATGTTTCCTGCAAACGTGTCAGGAGCGGCCACGGGTTTATTATAAAAGCGTTGAAAAGTTTGTTCATTGCTCCAACCCGCTGTGGCAAGGATGTGGTCCAAAGTAACTTTCATCATCCTAGCCGCCGATGTAGATGCCGCCCTGGTGGAGTGAGATTTGAAAACATTAGTATCCACCCCCGCAGCATCCAATATCACCCTTAACCATCTGGATATGATTTGCACTGTGACCTTATGGTTAGGGCGTTGATGGGTTATGAGTAAAGCTCTCTCCGTGCCCCTAAGAGTCTTGGTGACTTTTATATATTGCAAAATATGTGTCACAATGCAGAGCCAACTATCTGCAGGATAGGCCAGAAACTCTAATTTTTGGCAGAGGAACCGGGTCGGTCTTGTTTGAGTAACCCCTGTATTAGAAAAGTTATCTTGCCACTTGTGACATACATGGCGTCCATATTTAGCTTGTGTAAGGACTGGACCCGTTGTGCTGTTACAAGTGCCATTATCATTACCATCTTGTATGTTAGTTTGTCCAGAGTGAGCCCCGATATGGGTGTCCATCCTCGTAACATAGTTAATACTATACCTATGTCCCATGTATGGGTGCATCTAGGCCTGGGGGGATTGGAGTTAAATATACCCCTCATTATTAGTAGTAAGTAGATATTAGTAGTAAGCACAAGGTAGTGATTGTGGGAGATTTCAATTTTCCAAAAATAGAATGGGAAACACATTCTGTAAATGGGCTGGATGGTTTGGAGTTTGTAAAATGTGTGCAGGATAGTTTTTTGCAGCAGTACATAGAGGTATCGACCAGAGAAGGGGCAGTGCTGGACCTCCTGTTAGGAAATGAGGCAGGTCCGGAGACGGAGGTATGCGTTGGTGAGCACTTCGGGACCAGTGATCACAATACCATTAGTTTCAATATAATTATGGAGAGTCAGAACTGGTCCTATGGTGGAGATTTTTGATTGGAGAAAGGCTAACTTTGAGGGAATGCGTAAGGATTTTAAAGGAGTGAATTGGGACACTTTGTTTCATGGGAAGGATGTAGAAGGGAAAGGGAGGACATTTAAAGGGGAAATTGTAAGAGTACAGAATCTTTATGTCCCTGTTAGGTTGAAAGGAAATAGTAAAAATTGGAAAGAGCCATGGTTTTCAAGGGAAATTGGACACGTTTCGAAAAAAGAGAGATATCTACAATAATTATAGGAGGCATGGAGTAAATGAGATGCTAGAGGAGTATAAATAATGTAAAAAGAATCTTAAGAAATGAATTAGGAAGGCTAAAAGAAGATATGAGGTTGCTTTGGCAAGAAAGGTGAAAGTAAACCCAAAGGGTTTCTACAGCTATATTAATATTATTAATAATGGAGAGAAGGCAGGTACGGGATACTGAGTTGGATGATCAGCCATGATCATATTGAATGGCGGTGCAGGCTCGAAGGGCTGAATGGCCTACTCCTGCACCTAATTTCTATGTTTCTATGTTTCTAATAGCAAAGGGATAAGGAGGGATAACATTGGACCATTAGAGAACCAGAATGGACAGCTATCTGCAGAGCCAAAAGAGATGGGGGAGATATTGAACAATTTCTTTTCTTCGGTATTCACCAAGGAGAAGGATATTGAACTCTGTGAGTTAAGGGGAAAAAGTAGAGTAGCTATGAAAACTATGAGATTCAAAGAGGAGGAAGTACTGACACTTTTGAAAAATATAAAAGTGGATAAGTCTCCAGGTCCTGACAGGATATTCCCTAGGACATTGAGGGAAGTTAGTGTAGAAATAGCAAGAGCTATGACAGAAATATTTCAAATGTCATTAGAAACGGGAATAGTGCCGGAGGATTGGCGTACTGCGCATGTTGTTCCATTGTTTAAAAAGGGTTCAAAGAATAAACCTAGCAATTATAGACCTATTAGTTTGACGTCAGTGGTGGGCAAATTAATGGAAAGGATACTTGGAGATAATATATATAAGCATCTGGATAAACAGGGTCTGATCAGGAACAGTCAACATGGATTTGTGCCTGGAAGGTCATGTTTGACAAACCTTGAATTTGTTGAATCGGTAACTGGGGAAATTGATGAGGGTAAAGCAGTGAATGTTGTCTATATGGATTTCAGTATGGCCTTTGACAAGGTTCCCCATGGAAGGTTGGTTAAGAAGGTTCGATCTTTGGGTGTTAATGGCGGAGTAGCAAGATGGATTCAGCAGTGGCTGAATGGGAGATGTCAGAGAGAAATGGTGGATGGTTGTTTGTCAGGTTGGAAGCCGGTGAGCAGTGGGGTGCCTCAGGGATCTGTGTTGGGTCCACTGTTGTTTGTCATGTACATCAATGATCTGGATGATGGGGTGGAAAATTGGATAAGTAAGTATGCAGATGATACTAAGATAAGTGGTGTTGTGGATAATGAAGTAGATTTTCAAAGTCTACAGAGAGATTTGGGCCATTTTGAAAAGTGGGCTGAAAAATGACAGATGGAGTTTAATGCTGATAAGTGTGAAGTGCTACATCTTGGCAGGACGAATCGAAATAGGACGTGCATGGTAAATGGTAGGGAATTGAGGAATGCTGTGGAACAGAGGGATCTGGGAATAACTGTGCATAGTACCCTGAAGGTGGAATCGCATGTAGATTGGGTGGTAAAGAAAGCCTTTGGTGTTCTGGCCTTTATAAATCAGAGCATTGAATATAGGAGTAGGGAAGTAATGTTAAAATTGTACAAGGCATTGGTAAGGCCAAATCTGGAGTATGGTGTACAATTTTGGTCGCCTAGTTATAGGAAGGATGTCAACAAAATAGAGAGAGTACAGAGGAGATTTACTAGAATGTTGCCAGGGTTCCAGCAACTATGTTACAGAGAAAGGTTGAACAAGTTAGGTCTTTATTCTTTGGAGCACAGAAGGTTAAGGGGGGACTTGATTGAGGTCTTTAAAATGATGAAAGGGATAGACAGAGTTGACGTCGATACGTTTCTCCCATTGAGGGTAGGGAAGATTCAAACAAGAGGGCATGACATGAGAATTAAGGGACAGACGTTTCGGGGTAACGTGAGGGTGAACTTCTTTACTCAGAGGGTGGTGGCTGTGTGGAATGAGCTTCCAGCAGAAGTGGTGGAGGCAGGATCGATTTTAACATTTAAGAGTAAAGTGGATAGGTATATGGACGTGAAGGGAATGGAGGGGTATGGTCTGAGTGCAGGTAGATGGGACTAGGGGAAAACAAATGGTCGGCACGGACTGGAAGGGCCGAGAGGGCCTGTTTTCGTGCTGTAATTGTTATATGGTTATATGGTTATACTAGTTTAGATACTAGTGGGTGTGATCCTATAGCCAGGTGATCACTCCCTCTGCCCAGATAATTAGAAAGGTCACTCCTTGCACAATTAATGGCACTGTAACTCAATCCTTCATCGAAATGAAGGGTGGCCAGAAACTCCAGCACTTCAGTGATGGTGGCTGAGTCATATGTAGCGTTCGTCCTGGTGCAGAACTCTTCCCATTTCCTAACATTGGTCAGGTACTGTTTCGTGGACTCCCTGCACGACGCTGAGATGGCATTGATCGTCCTATCGGAGAGTCCGTATCCCAGGAATGGCCTGTTCAGAATCTGCAAGTCAACAAGTTCATGCGGTCATGGCACGGATGACTTTCCCCTGTCACGAGGTGTACCAACAAACTCAGTCGTTTGTTGATCCGGATGCAGGGTTCTGAGGCCATCTTTTGTACTGCTGGGAACCATGGTTGGGTACTCCAGTCGGGAACAACCAAAATACCCGTTGCGGAGTCTTGTTTAATTTTTTGTAAGACCCGACTGATGAGGCAGAAGGGGGGAAATGCATAGCAAAAGAAATCCTCCCAATGCAGCGAGAAAGCGTCCATCGCTGCTGCCCCTGGGTCTGGTTCCCAAGCAACATATGTTGGGAGTTGGTGATTAAGTCTGGATGCAAAAAGGTCGATATCTGGTGTCCCATACCGTTCTATAATATCTGTAAACACTTGCCGATCCAACATCCATTCAATGTTGTCGTTGCATTTACGTGATCCGGGTGTCTGCCACGGTATTTAGTTCACCTGGAAGGTAAGTGGCTGAGATCCAAATCTCTCTTTCCAGACACCAGTGCCAGATATTATTAGTCAATTCATCACATTATATCGACTTTATTCCTCCCATATGATTAATATAGACCACCACTGTGGTATTATCAATTTGTAACCGTACATGCAACTGGTGCATATCTGAGCAGTAGGCCCTCAGTCCATGAAATGCTCCCAGCATTTCTAAATAATCAATCCCTACTGCTTTAAACATGGTTAATTCTTGTGCACTCCATCTGCCACCACAACTTGTGATGGTATTAGTTGCTCCACAACCTTTAGCACTGGCATCAGTTTGTAATGTAACCAAGGGGTTCATGATAGTGATGGGGTTAGAACAATGCTGAACATTTTCTATCCACCATTTTAATTCTGATTTGGCTTCCCTGGTAGTTTCATAGGCCTATCGAGATGGCCTGCATGATTTTTGAGAGCTGAAAGTTTTGCTCTTTGCAGATTTTGATAATGGAGAGGTCCAAATTGTGCTGCTGCGAACGCAGCCACTAATTTCCCAATCACTCTGGCTACTTGCGAATAGATGGTTCCCTGATGCCAGTGAGGCTTTTGCATGCTACCATCAAGTCTATTACTTTGTGTATTGGCAAGGTGATAGACATTTGAACAGAGTCAATAGTGAAGCCCAAATAATCCATTGTAGTGGCGGGTTCCAATTTTGATTTATCTGGATGTATGATAAATCCCAGCTTTCGAAAAATATGTTTTGTGGCTGATACTGCCAATGTAGCCATTTCCAAATTCTCACCTACAATGAAAATATCATCAAGGTAAGCCATGACGATATGGTTATGTTCCCTTAAGTATGCTAAAGCTGGTTTTATTAATTTAGTAAACAGCCTGGGTGCTGATAACAACCCATTGGGTAAGGCCTTATACTGCCATAGCTGTCCCATCCAGACAAATTTCAGGTATTTACGATGATCCTTGTGTATTGGTACTGAATAGTACGCATCTTTAAGATCGATGCAAGCCATGTAGTACCTATCAGAAATCAGCTGTGTGGCTGTGACAAACGTGTCCATTTTGAAATGGCCATACTGAATGGAAGTATTTAGTTCGGTCAAATCTATAATGATGCGGCAACCGCCATCTTTTTTGCTTTTTGTAAATATATTAGATACGAACTCTTGAGATTCTCTGATTGTCTTCTCAATTACCCCTTTGTTGTTTAATCTCAACAGTTCAGCATGGCCTGCTGTTCTCTCTTTTTGTGAAAGTATGAACTTCCGGCTAGGCGTATGCTGAACTGGGATGGGGAGTTCGTTCACAAATTCAAGTTTGTAACCCTGAATACTTCCGAGTATGTAAGTATCAGAGGTAAAAGTGCTCCACGCGTGATGAAACAAGTGCAACCGTCCACCAATTTTTGATGAACCTAAACATGCAATGTTTTTGAGGCAACCAGACCCACCTACCTCCATGGTTACCGCGGGCGTTGTGTGGGTTGTCTCTGCTCTTGTTTTTTCTGATTTTGTATTGCTTCGTTGTGGGGTTGGCGCATTTTCCAAGAAGGCCGGGCTGGGCCATGGCCTAAAAAAGACCGCTGTGCAGGTGGACCGGCGCTCGAGCTTTCACCACCAGGTGTTCTTTCATTGTACCGATGTCTGGTGGTTGTGTAGGGGTGCTGCCGCTGTTGATAGTGGGGTTTAGAGGTGTTTCGCACCTTGATCAGGCTTGGCCTCTTCATCTAGGTCTTTCACCTGCTTCGGAAGGTTGTCCCCAAACAGCAAATTTGGCGGCTGAATACTACTGGTCATGCATAATCCCGCAAATTTGGGATTAAGTGCTGGTTTAATGATGCTCTTCTTATAATTGTTAATCTCAAACTGAGTATTACACAGTAATGCTAAAGCATCTTGTAGCTCTTCTGGCAAATCCACCCCATCAGCTGTCCTGGTCACTGCTGTGATCCCTGCAGCCAGCAGTTTAAGGATCCTCTGGAGCTTCACCTCCTGACTTCTTATAGATGGGCTCATGTTGCCCCAGATGGGGTTGTGGACTGCTGGTACATTGAGAGAAATGCAATTCTCTGGTGCAAGGTATTTTTCAGCCATAGAGTTTATGGCTTGCTCCTGCAGCTGGTTTGTAGCCATGTAATTTATGCTGGCTGCCAGCTTTGGATGTATAGGCAGTCCTTTCTGTGTTGGCATAGCATGTTTATTTGCCATGCCCAGCAGTTCCTCTGGCACCCCTAACACAGACTACTGTTCAGCCATTGTCCCTTCTTCAGGGTCAGCCCAGCTCTGACCCCTAATGCTCCCCTGCGAAGAGGGTGAGACATTTGGCAGTCCTTGAAAGGATCCTGCCGTGGGTCTGCGAGACCCACCGTGACTCTGCCCCTGCATAAGCAGGTCACGCTGGAGCAACTGCTCCACCATCCACTCCATGCGGGAAAGACGCCCACCGTCGCTATCCGTGAACGGGATGTCTTCAGGCCCGGACCCAGCTGAGTCAACGGTCCTGTCCGACTTCCGGGTGGCTTTGCCGCCGGGCCGCGTCGTGCCTTCGGACTGTAGCGGCGGGAAGTCGGGAGCTGCTGGTAGCACCTGCAGCACTGGAGAAACGGCACGCTGCTGGCTGCTTTCCATAGCAGCGGTGTTTGCCGCTTCTCTCCTAGACTTGCGCAACTCCATGGCGTTCCTGAAAGCACAAACACGCGCAGTCGCCACGCTCACCAGAATGGTAAGACTTACCTCAATATTTTTTTAAACTTACGCTGGAGGAGCAGCGCTCCTCCCGACTGTCGCTTCCGCAATGCGTTCGACGATATGTCGCGCATGTGTGCAGCCGGGGTCTTCACGTATCACTCACGTGACTCCGAAGTAAAATTCTGCCTTTGCTGCACTACGCATACGCAGCTGGTTTCTTGGCGGGGTTTTCAAATATGGATTGTCATTATTTTAAGTGTATGTTAAGAAACAGAGAGAGAAGAATGGAGTTTGCGTACCATTAATGTGGTAAGTACATTTTGTGTTTATGTTTTTAAATACCGTATTTCCCGGTGTGTAGGGGTGGGGGGAGCGCTCCTTTCACAGCGTTTGGGGAGTCTGGCTTGGGGTAATGTTGCGGGGAGGGCACGAATGTTGTGAAGGAGGGGTCGGGAGCATGCCACTTGCGACGCTCCTTGCTGTGCTGGAGGGCGGACCAGCCGCCACCTTGGCTTCTTCTGCTGGCCCCCGCTCACCTCTGGCAGCTCTCCATCTAAAAAACTCTCCTGCCGCTCGCTGGCCTCTCTAATGTCAGGTTGAGGTTGAGGTTACTCGGCCGCTGACATGAGCGAGCAGCAGGTGAGAGGTGTTCAGACGGAGAGCACTGCCTGAGGTGAGCGGGCTGGCAGAAGGCGTAGAAGTGGCGGCCAGTTCGGCTGTTGGGTCCCGGTGGCCACTCGCAGCTGCCCGAGCTGCTTCTATCCCCGGCTACAGTGCGGTGGTGCCCGGAGCACCGTGGCAGCGGTGAGTGAGTAAGTTACTGGCATTATCCCCAACCCAACATTGTTGCCCTCCCCGCAACTTTACCCCTGGCACAGACTCTCCACACGCTGTGAAAGGAACTCTCCCTCCAATTGGTCCCTTGAACAAGTGTTATCATTCAATTAGATGACAACTGGTTCAACTTTTCCTTGTGCTGCCGTTTTTCCCACCATCTCTCCACCTGCCATCACCCATCACCCCCCACCCATTCAGTAATTCAGAATAAAGGAGACTAGGAAGCCTTGGGCAAATTGAATTGTTACTGTCTTTATTTTTATTTTTTATTTTTACGGAGAGAACAATCTGCGCATGCGCGGTTTAAATTTTTTTTAAAGCCGACTGCCTGCCCACCCTGAGTAATTACTCACGGCACGTGCCTAGTTGGACGCCATCTTGGAAAAAGTGCCTGATTACTCCAAATGCCACGTATTAGTATTGAGTGAGCACTCCTGTCTTTTCCTCGCATTATTAATGCCGTTAGTACTATGTTAGTTCACTTTTCAGAGCAGCATTTGAAACTTTCATGACATGTTTTACACACGTGATTCCGACATCAAGATTGAAATCCTTGTGCCAGGGAATATTTCAACAACCTTTTTGTTTTTTCTGAGCTGAATGTCATGTGAAATAATTAGCTTGTGAGAAAGCCAAGGTGCCATGGCACCATTGGCATAGGGGATCCAAATCTATCGTGGGTAAAAAAAACTAATCTTCACAGCTTGAATGCAGTTTATATTTCATAATCAAGGGCCAGTCTCAACCTGGTCAGATCCTCTTCTCCCCTTTCACATCAGGCATGATGTATAGAAGTGTGCAAACGCACACCTCCAGATTCTGGGACAGTTTCTTCCCAGCTGTTATCAGGCAACTAAACCATCCTCTCACCAGCTAGAGAGCTGTCCTGCCCTTCCATCTACCTCATTGGCGACCCTTAGACTATCTTTAGAAACATAGAAACATAGAAAAAAGGTGCAAGAGGAGGGCATTCGGCCCTACGATCCAGCACCGCCATTCATTCTGATCATGGATGATCGTCCCCAATCAACAACCCATATATGTCTACCAGGTATTTTCTCACCTCAGTCTTAAATGGCCTCCCCATTATTGTAAGACTGCGGCCCCTGGTTCTGGACTCACCCAACATTGGGAACATTTTTTCTGCATCTAACTTGTCCAGTCCTTTTATCATTTTATATATTTCTATAAGATTCCCCCTCATCCTTCTAAACTCCAGTGACTACAAGCCTAGTCTTTTCAATCTTTCCTCATATAACAGTCCCGCCATCCCAGCGATCCATCTCGTGAACCTACGCTTCACTGCCTCAATCACAAGAATGTCCTTCCTCAAATTAGGAGCCCAAAACTGTACACAATCTTCCAGATGCGATCTTACCAGAGCCCTATACAACTGCAGAAGAACTCCTATACTGAAATCCTCTTGTTTTGAAGATCAACATTCCATTATCTTTCTTCATTGCCTGCTGTACGTGCACGCCAACTTTCAGTGACTGGTGTACAAGGACACCCAGGTCTCGCTGTACCTCCCCCTTACCTAACGTAACCCCATTGAGATAATAATCTGCCCCCTTGTTTTTTCCACCAAAGTGGATAACCTCACATTTATCTATATTATACTGCATCTGCCATGCATCTGCCCACTCACTCAACCTGTCCAGGTCACCCTGCAACCTCCTAACATCCTCTTTACAGTTCACACTGCCACCCAGCTTTGTGTCATCCATAACCTTGCTAGTGTTGCTCCTAATGTCCTCTTGCAAATCATTAATATATACGGTAAACAGTTGCGGCCCCAACACTGAGCCTTGCGGCACTCCACTCGCCACTGCCTGCCGTTCTGAACAGGACCTGTTGGATTTAACTTGCACTGAATGTTGTATCCGTTATCTGTAGACTGGATGGCTTGATTGTAATCATGTATACTCTCACTGGAGAGCACACAACAAGAATGCTTTTCACTGTACCTCGGTACACATGACAATAATAAGCTGGTAAAGTAATGTAGTTTTACTGATTGGAGACCTATCACCAATGGTGTGCCGCAAGCGTCGATGGGTCCACTCATGATTTGAATGAAAATGTCATCAGTAAATTAGTTTTAGAGATACAGTGACAAAACGGGCCTTTCGCCTACTGAGTCCACGCCAACCAGCAATCACCCGTACACTAGTTCTATCCTACACACTTACAGAGTCCACTTATCTTACAAACCTGCACATCTTTGGAGTGTGCGAGGAAAGCGGTGCACCTGGAAAAATCCCACGAGGTCACAGGGAGAACATACAAACTCCGTACAGACAGCACCCGTAGTCAGGATCGAACCCGGGTCTCCGGTGCTGTAAGGTAGCAACTCTACCGCTGTGCCACCGGGCCTTCCTAGTGTTAATATTAATGTTCATAATTTGTTAGTGAATTTCCAGATGCCATCAAAGTTGGTGGTACAGTGGACAATGAGGGAAGATATCCAAGTTGATGGCAGGATCTAGATTAATTTGCACAACAAATGGTAGAAATTTGGAGAGTGCTAAAGAACAGAGATCTGGGAGTAAAGTTGCAGGGTTTACTAGAAGTGACTATTCGGTGGTTGGGGGGGGGAAGAGAAGGGCGAAGAAGACCTTTGGTGAGAAGGGCATTGATAATGATTTTTAATCATCAATTTTGGAAAGGGTGAAGAAGAGGTTGACCAAGACGTTATGTGGACTTTCAGGCCTAGATTATAGCGAGAGGCTGAATAGGCCATGATACCTCCTTTGGAGTGGAGGAGACTGAGGGGAGACTTAAATGAAGTGGACATAATCATGGGAGGTGTAGGTAAAGTGACCATTAATTCTCCATCGCAGGTGATAGACTTCTGACCGACGTCCACTATAAACCCACTGACTCCCATGGCTATCTAGACTACTCTTCTTCCCACCCTGCTTCCCGTAAGGACAATCAATTCCTCCCCTACTCCCAAATCCTCTGTCTACGCCGCATCTGCTCCCAGGATGAGGTGTCCCACACCAGGGCATTGGAAATGTCCTCATTCTTCGGGGAACGGGGATTCCCCTCCCCTACTATAGATGAGGCTCGCACCAGGGTCTCTTCCATACCCTGTAACACTTCTCTCTCCCCACCCCCCCCCCCTACTCGTAACAAGGACAGAGTCTCCCTAGTCCTCACCTTTCATCCCACCAGTCGTCATATACAACAAATAGCAATCCGTCATTTTCGCCACCTCCAACATGACCCCACCACTCGCCACATCTTCCCATCTCCCCCCCGTCTAATCAATATTGTAGATCAATCAATATTGTAGACCAATCAAACAGTAAAAGTAGACACGAGGAACGGCAGATGCTGGAATCCTGTGGAGAGTAGTAGGTGTTGGAGTAACTCAGCGTTAATTCGGCGACCTGCTATGACTGTGACAGTCGCCGGCAGTCACCAAAAATATCGCCGAAGTAGGACAGGACCTTTAGATAAGTACATGGATAGGACAGGTATCGAGGGATATGGACCAAATGCAGGCAGGTGGGACTAGTGTAACTGGGACATGTTGGCTGGTGTTTGCAAGTTGGGCCGAATTGCCAGTTTCCACACTATATCACTCTATCACTCTATGACAGTACCTCTGTGTAAATATTCACTCAACTATCACCTGTAGCTATGCGTTTTTATTCTGAATGATATCGTTTATCAGTTGTGTGGGATTCAGGCTGCAATTATAATCCACCTCAACCTGCTTTGTTTGCACTATCTTTTGGATGACAGCTGCTTAATGTCATAAATCATACGTTATAGGTTCATAAGTCATAGGTGCAGAATTAGGCCATTTGACCGATCATGTCTACTCAGCGATTCAATCATGGCCCATCTATCCCTCTCAACCCCATTCTCCCGCCTTCTTCCCATAACCCCTGACACCCGTACTAATCATGAATCTGTCTATCTGTACCTTAAAAATATCCATTGACTTGGTCTCCACAGCCGTCAGGGGCAATGAATTCCACAGATTCACCACCCTCTGACTAAATAAATTCCTCGTCATCTCCTTTCTAAAGGTACATAATTTTATTTGAAGCTATATCCTTTGGTCCTGGACTCTCCCACTAGTGGAAATATCCTCTCCACATCCACAAAATGTTGGAGTAACTCAGTGGGTCAGACAGCACCTCTGGAGAAAAGGAATAGGTGATATTTCGGGTTGAGACCCTTCTTCTTTCCTATTCCTATTCCTTCTCTCCAGAGATGTCCCGCTTAGTTACTCCAGTACTTTTGTCTATCTTCGGTTTAAATCAACATCTGCCGTTCCTTCCTGCACACTCTCCACATCCGCTCAATCCGGACCTTTCACTATTCGGTAAGTTTCCATGAGTTCCCACACCCCACCCCCCTCATCCGTCTAAACTCATAAATGAACTAAAAATTAAATCTTGCTTTAACTCATCTGCCATTTTGTTGAATGGGTTGTATCAGTCATTAAGAAGCCCTGAGCTCTTAAGATGGTAAATTACCAATCTTGTTACGTGTGAATAACACGTTCAGTTAATTAAATATTTTAAAAGTTTTCCAGAGCTGAAGAGTTTGGTTAGGGAAAAAAATAGAAAGTTAGACACAAAATGCTGGTGTAACTCTGCGGGACAGGCATCATCTCTGGAGAGAAATCTGAATGAGACTGAAGAAGGGTCTCAACCCAAAACGTCACCTATTCCTTCTCTCCAGAGATGCTGCCTGTTCCGCTGAGTTACTCCAGCATTTTATGCCTATATTCAGTTTAATCCAGCATCTGAAGATCCTTCCTGCATAACAAAAAAGGAATAGACAGAATATTTCATTATGTAATATAATTATCCGTGAAAGTATAAAGTATTTCTTGTTGCAACAGGCAGAGTCACGTTAATTCAGTTCAGCTGAACTATACTTGTTTACTTTGAACGAAACGTAACGTGATTCACACTGAGCTGGGAATTACAATTCGATCCTTTCCCATGTCTTTCCCCAACCCTCATCCCATCCTGGAAAGCTCTCCTGAAATCTCCCGAGCTGTTTCCGTGACTGCTCGACACCCACCCTGAGGGGACGTTTTGTCACCAGCACTAATCTGTCTAAGGCTGTGAATCTTCAACAAGCCTTTCGCCCTTGTTTTTAGTTTTCATTCAGGATCGGTATGAAATGTCACAGTTTAATCGTGGATGGACACAAAATGCTTGAGTAACCTTGGGTGGTACAGCGGTAGATTGGTGCCTTAGATGGACCCAGGATAGATCCCGACTATGGGTGCTGTCTGTACGGAGTTTGTACACTTTCCCTGTGACCGTGTGGGATTTCTCCGAGTGCTCCAGTTTCCACCCACACCGTCTGCTTTACCAGTGGAGTTGGAATATATGTCATAGAGGAGTAAATGGTGGGGTCATTCTATGGTATATGACTAAGCTTGTGAGAGGATGCTGTACAAAGTGTTCTTGAATGGATTCCTGAGTATAGGCTTCATTGAGTTCAGCATTGTAACAGGCCCTTCTGCCCAACACATCCATGCCGACCAGGATGCCCCATCCACACTAGTCCCATTTGGCTTATATTCCTCTCAACCTTTCCTATCCAAGTACTGTCCAAGAGTCTATAAAATGTTGTTGTACCAGCCTCAACTATTTCCCCAGGCAGCTCATTCCATATACCCACCACCCTCTGATACCCTCAGGTTCCTGCTATTTTTTTTAATTCTCACCTTAAACCTATGCCCTTTAGTTCTTTATTCCCCAGCTTATCTTATGGCTTTAACCTGGCCCTTTGGCCCAACTCACCCATGCTGACCAAGGTGTCCCATCTACACTAGTCTCACCTGCCCAGGTTTGGCCCATATCCCCCTTAACCTACCCTATCCATGTAGCTGTCCAAGTTAATTGCCTTAACGACCTCCTCTGGCAGCTCATTCATTGTATCCACCACCCTCTGAGAGGAAAAAGTTACCCCTCTGGTTCGTCTTCAATATTGTCTCTCTCTCCTTAACACTAGCAGTTGATTTCCTCTATCATGGTTAAAGGACTCTATTCATTCATTCCCCTCTCGATTTTATATACTTTGATAAGATCATCTCTCATCCTCCTGAACAAGCGGGGACACCGGGGCATGGTGGGGGCTACAGACAGGAGAACCTCTTGGCGACAAAGGCATCGCGGGGGGGGGGGGGGGGGGGGCGGCGAAGAGAAGGGCGATGAATCTGGAGAAAGCGGGACCGCAGCCGGGAGACGGACAGGAGGAGGACGAGGGGGGGTTGGCCCCAGGGAAACGGGCAAAGCACTGGCGGCGACAGTGGCAGCGGGGGGACATACGGAGCCGCCGGGGGAGGGAGAGGCTCGTTCACGAGCCGGAGATGCTGGCGGGACCGGCGGTACACCCTTCCGTCGTGGTTGACAAGGTACGAACGAGGGGAACCGGCAGAACCGACGCCCACGGCCAGCTTGGAACGGCCAGAAGAGCACCACATACGGACGACCTGGCCGGGGAGAAGAGGGCAGAGGACACGGCAGGACCTGTCGTGGGAACGCTTCTGTGTACTGTGTTTTTGGGCAATGCGTTTCCGGACCAAGGCAGGTTTAAAGACGGAGGGGGACAGGGACTGCTGAGACACCGGGACCGTGGGCCTCGTGACTCGGGACATGAGTCGCTGAGCCGGGGAGCCCTGGGCATGGTCGCGGGAGATGTTGCGGAGGTTCAGCAGGGCCAGGTAGATGTCGGAGCGGGATAGGCGGCAACGTTCCAACAATCCTTTAGCACTGCGGACCGCGTGTTTGGCCAGTCCGTTGCACTGCCGGTATTCCGGGCTGCTGGTGTAATGACGAAAGTTCCATCGTTCGGCAAAAGCGCGGAATTCGGCACTGGTGAACTGGCTGCCGTTATCCGACTGCAGGCTGCCCGGTGACCCGAAGGTGGCAAAGTGGCGGCACAACTTCTTGATGACCGCAGAGGAAGAGAGGGAGTGGAGCTGGTCAACTTCAAACCATCTGGAGTAAGAGTCGACAAGCACCAGGAAGTGCTTTCCGTGCCACTCGAAGATGTCGGTTGCTAGCGCAGACCATGGCAGGTCAGCAGCTGGCTGCTGCAGGAGCGGCTTCCGCTGTGGAGCGAGGATGTTGCAGGGAGGGCACGCGGAGACCCACCTGGTGGTCGTGCTCAGCGACATTCTTCCCATAAACCAGGATGTCGTCGACAATGATGGCACACGGGAGCCCGGCAAACAGTTGTTCCATGGTCCTTTGGAACACCTCGCTGGCAGAGTTGATCCCAAACTTGGCCAAGATTGACTGGCAATTAATTCTAAAAGGGTTGACGGTGGATATACAATGGAAGACATTTAAAGACTGCATGGATGAACTACAAAAAATGTTCATCCCAGTTTGGCAAAAGAATAAATCGGGGAAGGTAGTGCATCCGTGGATAACAAGGGAAATCAGGGATAGTATCAAAGCAAAGGATGATGCGTACAAAGTAGCCAGAAAAAGCAGCATACCAGAGGCCTGGGAGAAATTCAGAGACCAGCAGAGGAGGACAAAGGGCTTAATTAGGAAAGGAAAAATAGATTATGAAAGAAAACTGGCAGGGAACATAAAAACTGACTGCAAAAGTTTTTATAGATATGTGAAGAGAAAGAGGTTAGTTAAAACAAATGTCGGTCCCTTGCAGTCAGAAACAGGTGAGTTGATCATGGGGAACAAGGATATGGCGGACCAATTGAATAACTACTTTGGTTCCGTCTTCACTAAGGAAGACATAAATAATCTGCCTGAAATAGCAGGGGACTGTGGGTCAAAGGAGGAATTGAGTGAAATCCAGGTCAGTCGGGAAGTGGTGTTGGGTAAATTTAATAGATTAAAGGCCGATAAATCCCCAGGGCCAGATAGGCTGCATCCCAGAGTACTTAAGGAAGTAGCTCAGGAAATAGTGGATGCATTAGTGATAATCTTTCAAAACTCTTTAGATTCTGGAGTAGTTCCTGAGGATTGGCGGGTAGCAAATGTAACCCCTCTTTTTAAGAAGGGAGGGAGAGAGAAAACGGGGAATTACAGACCAGTTAGTCTAACATCGGTAGTGGGGAAACTGCTAGAGTCAGTTATTAAAGATGGGATAGCAGCACATTTGGAAAGTGGTGAAATCATTGGACAAAGTCAGCATGGATTTACAAAAGGTAAATCATGTCTGACGAATCTTGTGGAATTTTTCGAGGATGTAACTAGTAGCGTGGATAAGGGAGAACCAGTGGATGTGGTATATCTGGACTTCCAGAAGGCTTTCTACAAGGTCCCACATAACAGATTAGTATACAAACTTAAAGCATACGGTATTAGGGGTTCAGTATTGATGTGGATAGAGAACTGGCTGGCAAACAGGAAGCAAAGAGTAGGAGTAAATGGGTCCTTTTCACAATGGCAGGCAGTAACTAGTGGGGTACCGCAGGGCTCAGTGCTGGGACCCCAGCTATTTACAATATATATTAATGATCTGGATGAGGGAATTGAAGGCAATATCTCCAAGTTTGCGGATGACACTAAGCTGGGGGGCAGTGTTCGCTGTGAGGAGGATGCTAGGAGACTGCAAGGTGACTTGGATAGGCTGGGTGAGTGGGCAAATGTTTGGCAGATGCAGTATAATGTGGATAAATGTGAGGTTATCCACTTTGGTGGCAAAAACAGGAAAGCAGACTATTATTTAAATGGTGGCCGATTAGGAAAAGGGGAGATGCAGCGAGACCTGGGTGTCATGGTACACCAGTCATTGAAAGTAGGCATGCAGGTGCAGCAGGCAGTGAAAAAAGCGAATGGTATGTTAGCTTTCATAGCAAAAGGATTTGAGTACAGGAGCAGGGAGGTTCTACTTCAGTTGTACAGGGTCTTGGTGAGACCACACCTGGAGTATTGCGTGCAGTTTTGGTCTCCAAATCTGAGGAAGGACATTATTGCCATAGAGGGAGTGCAGAGAAGGTTCACCAGACTGATTCCTGGGATGTCAGGACTGTCTTATGAAGAAAGACTGGATAGACTCGGTTTATACTCTCTGGAATTTAGGAGATTAAGAGGGGATCTTATAGAAACTTACAAAATTCTTAAGGGGTTGGACAGGCTAGATGCAGGAAGATTGTTCCCGATGTTGGGGAAGTCCAGGACAAGGGGTCACAGCTTAAGGATAAGGGGGAAATCCTTTAAGACCGAGATGAGAAAGACTTTTTTCACACAGAGAGTGGTGAGTCTCTGGAACTCTCTGCCACAGAGGGTAGTTGAGGCCAGTTCATTGGCTATATTTAAGAGTGAGTTGGATGTGGCCCTTGTGGCTAAGGGGATCAGAGGGTATGGAGAGAAGGCAGGTACGGGACACTGAGTTGGATGATCAGCCATGATCATATTGAATGGCGGTGCAGGCTCGAAGGGCTGAATGGCCTACTCCTGCACCTAATTTCTATGTTTCTATGTTTCTAAACTGCATGCGGAGGAAGCGATACCTGCTGAAGGGCGTGCTGAAGGTTGCCAGGTGCAAGGATCGCTCGTCTAGAGGTATCTGCCAGAATTAACTCTTGGCACCAAGAACCGAGAACACGGTGGCAGGGCCGACCTGTGCAGCAACATCCTCCACCGTCTGCATTGGATAGTGCGGGCGCCTGATGGCCAAGTTCAAGTACTTAGGATCGATGCAGATCCGTATTTCGCTCTTGTCTTTCTTTGCAGCGACAACCATAGTAGAAACCCACCAGGTGGAGTCCGTTACTGGCTTCAGGATGCCCGTGGCCACCATCTTGCGAAGAGCAGACTCCACCTTGCCCCTCATGGCGAAGGACACACGGTGCGGGGGACGGATGACCGGCGTGATGTCGGGATTGAGGGCAATCTTGTAGCTGCAGGACAACTTCCCCAGCTTCGAGTCAAACCGGTCTGGGAATTCGGCCAGCGGATTCAGGGGTGCCTCTACCAGGTGGACATCGCTGTGGAAGCTCACCAATCCGAGGTCCTGGCAGGCCTCCAAGCCGAGCAGGGGGGCACATTTACCGTCTAGCAGGAGGAAAGAGAGGGGCCGAGAGGTCTTCCGCACCTTGCAGTGGAGAGTGGCCCTCCCCACAGGAACAAGTACGCCATCCCCATAGGCACGCAAAACAGCACTGTGGAAACGGGCTCATTATTTCCTATCTTCCTGAACAGGCTTGGTGACATAACATTGGCAGCAGCCCCCGTATCCACCTTAGCAGAGAAGGCCATGCCATTCACCGTGACTCGGACGGTTGGGTCCGTTATCAGAGCAGCTGCACCTCGCAAGGAAAACACACTCAGCTCGCTCTGAGAAAAGTCAGGGTCAGACGGGGGGAGATCATCATGCTGGAGAAGGGAACCAGACGCTGTATCATCACGTTTCAGGTAGCGAGACGGTTTCTGCTGTGGCTGTACAGGGTTCCCACGGGAACGGCATGCTGCCGAGAAGTGGTTGCGCTTGTTGCAGAAATTAGAGGTTTTGAGACTTCTGCCGCCATGTAGAGAAGGTACACAGACACCTTAAGGTCTTCACTCTCACACTCACTCTCACTTCCTCTCACTCACCCACTCCCTCGTTCTCGCTCTTCACTCACCCACAGACTCACTCACCCTCACTCACTCACTCACTCTTCATTCACCCACACTCACTCTACACCCACTTAGTCTTTACTCACGCACACTCACTTGCACTCATCAAGTCACTCACAATCTCAGTCACTCCCACTCACTCACTCCCACTCACTCACTGTCTCTTACTCTCATGGCACTCACTCACTTTCACACTCTCACTCGCCCACTCAGTCATTCTCACTCACTTACTCTCACTCACTCAATCTTCACTCACTCACTCTTCACTCACCGACTCTCTCATTCTTCACTCACCCACGCACTCACCCAGCCACTCTCTCACTGTTCACTCACTCAACACCCACAGTCACTCACCCACTCACACTCACTCTCATCCCATTTTCTCACTCACCCACATTCCCACTCACTCACACTCTGTAATGTCTGCTGTACAACCATGTTGTGACTAGCACAATGAATGGCCCACAGGAGCCGTTGGAAGGGAAGGAGGGGGAGGAGCGACACCCGACCGGTAAGCTTAAAAATCCAGCACGCAGCTTGTTTTTCCAGAGGCCCACAGGAGCCATTGGAAGAGAAGGAGGGGGAGTGTCTTGAAATTCATTTATTCGGAGTTCGGGAGTAAGGTCGGGTATGTCGAGCTGAACAATTTGCTCTATTACATGCCTCCTTAGATAAAAGATGCAAGACTTAAAAATGAATACGGGGAATGGAGGAATAACATTTTGTAGCTGGAATGTTAAAGGTATTAATGAACCAATCAAGAGAGGTAAAGTATTAGCACATTTAAAAGCACTTAAAGTAGACGTGGCGTTTATCCAAGAGACACGTCTAAAAAAAGATGCAGAGCATAGATTAAAGGCTAAATGGATTGACAAAGCGTATCATTCTTCTTTTACACACAAATCTAGAGGTGTAGCAATATTAATTCGTAAAGGCATTTCATTTAAACACACTTCAACTATAACTGATAGTGATGGTAGATATATTATTGTAATAGGAGAATTATACACGCAAAAAATGATTGTTGTCAATGTATACGGCCCAAATTTTGATAGCCCACTGTTTTTTAAGAAAATATTTAATACTATCCCAGAATTACCACAACACAACCTAATAATTGGAGGAGATTTAAATTTTACACTAGATCCTTATTTAGACAGATCATCAAGACAACGGAAAATTAAATCACACTTCAGTGATCTAATAAATGCATATACAGATACCAGTAATATTAAAGATGTTTGGAGAATGCAAAACCCAGCTGGACGAGAATATTCATTTTACTCACCTGTGCATAAAACCTATTCAAGAATAGATTATTTTTTGGTAGATTTAAAACGTATCCCATTCACTTATAATTCAAAATATCATAATTTTATAATTTCAGATTATAAATTTTTCAACTTTTATGATTAAAATAACTGGTAAAACGGAAAAACAGGGACAATGGAGATTTAACCCACACATTTTAAAAGACAAAATAACTCAAGAATACATCACAAAACATCTCTGCGTCTAATTAAATAATTGCTAGATCTTTACTAATATTTCTTTTCGAGTATATAATATTGAATAATCGTCTCAGGTTATATGAGGAGTATCATTTTGGTATAAATCCTGTTTGATCTGAATGAATTACTTTATTAATCACTGTAATTAGTCTTTGCGCTAGTATTTTGGTTAATATTTTTTGATCAGTATTTAAAAGAGCTATGGCTCTATACGACCCTGGATCATCCAGATCTTTATCTAATTTAGGTATAAGGGTTATAATAGATTCATTTAATGTTTCTGGTAATTTCTGTTGTGCATAAATATATTCATAAAGTGTCTTCAAATGTGGTGCTATCAGATCATAGAATGTTTTATAAAATTCCGAACCAATACCATCCGGTCCTGGAGTTTTACCATTATTTAATGACCTAATAGATTCTTCAATTTCTTTAGTAGTTATTTCAGCATTTAGTGATTCTCTATTTTCTAAATCCAGTCAATTTAGATTACAATTTTTTTTAAATGTTTCTATTCCTGTCCGATTTTCTGTGATTTTGGCTGAATATAATTTTTTATAATATTGCAAAAATCTCTCATTTATATCTTTAGTTTGTACTAGTAATTCACCTTTGTCTGATTTAATCCTATGGATTAATTTTTCTCCCTCCAATTTTCGTAATTGACGTGCCAATATTTTTTGTGGTTTATCTCCGAATTCAAATTGCATTTGTTCAGTATATTGGTAGAGTTTTATAACTTGGTCTGACTGTACTTTATTTAATTTATATTTCAATGCAGAGATTTTATTATGTTTTATCATGGTTGGGTTAGCAGCGTTTTCTGTGTCTAATTGTTTGATCTCCTTTTCCAATGCCTGTTGGTCCCTCCGATTATCTTTATTATAAAATGCTTGAGAGGATATCATAATTCCCCGAACATACGCTTTACAAGTTTCCCATAATAGGGACAAAGGTATTTCTGGCTTATCATTTATTTCAAAGAAAATCTTTGACCAGGTTGAATGGTCTTATTTATTTTCGGTTATGGAAACTTTTCAGTTGGGAGAGAAGTTTATAACATGGGTTAAACTGCTATATACTAATTCAACAGTTAGAATATTAACAAATCAAATGTTATCAACTAAATTTAATTTATCCAGAGGCTATACACAAGGTTGTCCTCTATCCCCACTACTGTTCGCACTGGCAATTGAACATTAGCACAATCTGTGAGATTACATCCTGAAATATACGGGTATGAAACCAAAGAAACTGAAAATAAAATCTCTTTATACGCAGATGATCACTTTATATTACAAAGCCTGAAACTAGTATCCCTAACTTATTAGATTTAATAATTCAATTTGGCTTGTTTTCAGGCTATAGAATTAATTGAAATACAAGTGAACTTATGCCAATAATGGGAAATAACCCACGTATACTACAACAATTTATTTTTAAGATAGCAAATGAAATAATCAAATATCTTGGAATTTATGTAACAAAAATATATGATTCTTTATTTAAGTCTAATTTCCCACCCCTACTGAATGAACTACTTAAGAATATCCTATATTGGAAAACATTACCTATTTCAATGCTAGGTAGAATTAATGCGATAAAAATGATTTTTCTTCCGCAATTATTATACCAGTTTCAACTGATCCCGATATATCTTCCTAGATTTTTTTTAAGAAAGTGGACTCTATAGTTACGAATTTTATTTGGGATTATAAGAGCCATAGAATAAATAAAAAACATCTATGTAAATCAAAAATAAATGGAGGTTTTGCACTGCCTAATTTTATGTTTTACTACTGGGCAGTTAATATTAAAAATATGAATTTTTGGTTGGAAGAATTAGATAAACAGCCAAACTGGTTAAAAATGGGAAAGGAAGATTGTTCACCTTTCGAAATTAGCTCGATTTTATTTGCCAATACTAAAATAAGTAAGAAAATGTATAGAGGAAATCCAATAATAGAAAGTGGGATACGTTTCTGGAAACAATTAAAGAAAACATTAAAATTGGAAAGTATACCACTGGCTCTTCCCATTGTAAACAACATTACTTTAAACCCTCAATGATGGATAAAGTTTTTTTTACAATGGAAGAACTATGGAATTAATAAGTTGGGTGATCTCTACAGGGAAAGTCTCTTTCTTTCATTTCAGGAATTACAACAAAATTACAGATTGCACACAAAAGAGTACTTTAGATATTTACAAATTAGAGACTATGTTAAATCAAACACACAGGATTTTAGAAATAGAAAGACATAAATTTTAGTTGAATGTATAAATTAATATCCGAACACAGAAAAATTAATATATATTTATAATATTTTATTGGAAAATGATGTAATTTTGTTGTAATTCCTGAAATGAAAGAAAGAGACTTTCCCTGTCGGAAATATATAGGCAAGCATGGGAAAATGAATTAGGTCAAACAATTAGTGTAGAAGTATGGAATGAAAGTTTACAACATATACACCACTGCTCATTAAATGCCAGACACTCTTTGATACAATTTAAAGTTTTACATAGATTACACTTTTCAAAATCAAAATTAAACAGAATTTTTTCAAATGTTTCTGCTATATGTGATAAATAGCATATCCCCTATCAATATCCTGTGCCTGCTTTCTCCCCATATCCCTTGATTCCACTAGCCCCTAGAGCTCTATCCAACTCTCTCAAATCCATCCAGTGATTTGGCCTCCACTGCCCTCTGTGGCAGGGAATTCTATAAATTCACAACTCTCTGGGTGAAAATGTTTTTTCTCACCTCAGTCTTTTTTTTTATTTTAATTTTTTATTTTTGTTAGAAGTAAGTACAGTAGTGTGGTACTTAAGTACCTAATACATACATACATATTTCCATTCTTGTACAACTTAATGTATTAATACCTAATACATACATACATATTCCCATTCTTGTACAACTTCGTACTTTTGATTTACTAATAAAAGAACAGTGAGAGAAAAAAGAATTAAAGCGTGTCGGAATAGATAGACAAGCGAGTAGAAACAGATAGCCAAAGAAATACAGGACCGGGATAAGAAGCTAAAAAGATTGAACGAAAAGGAGAAAGTAAAGGATAGAGAGATTGGGAGAGATCGACCTATTTCGTATTTTTGCCCATCCGTCACCTGGTTCTAAACCATTTAATTTCTTATGTTGCACCATCTGCTTGTAAAAAGTTGATAAAAGAAGACCAAGTCTTTAAGAATAGGTCTACTTTGCCTAATAGGAGGAATCTCATTTCTTCAAGGTGTAGCATTTCAGACATGTTTGAGATCTACATTTTGAATGTTGGCGTGGTAGCGTTTTTCCAAAATTTGAGTATACGTGTTGTTGCTGTTATTAGACGGTAATTAAGAAAAGCTTCTTGGAATACAATTTGTTTACTTCCTTCTTCCATTGATCCAAAGATAATCAGTTCTGTATTGGGGTTCAATGTTGTGTTAAATAGTTTTGTAAAAATTCCAAAAATTTCATTCCAAAATGTATACAGTTTTATACAAGAGACAAAGGAATGTGGGATAGTGGCATTTTGCGTTAGACATTTGTCGCAGATGGGGGAAACATTTGAACATATTTAATTCAGTCTAGTTTTCGAATAATATAGTCTATGTAAAATTTTAAATTGAATCAGGTTATGGCTTACATTAATTGAACATTTATTTACATATAATATTTTTTTTTCCCATCTATCATTCGGAATTTTTATCAATAACTCTTGTTCCCAGTCCCTTCTAATTGCCTCTGTCGTTGGTGTTTCTATATTTAGAATTGTATTATATAAGTAAGATATTAAATTGCTTGATTCTGCCTTTCTATTCATTCCTTCCTCCAATATATCTGTAGTTAAAGTTTGATATCCTTGTATATATTTTTTCAAATAATCTTAAATTTGAATATATTTGAAATATTGATTACTTTTCAAATTATATTTTAGTTGTAGTTGTTGGAATGATAAAAGTTTTCCCATTTCATACATATCTCCCATCGTTTCAATTCCTATTATTTCCCAATGGATAAACGTTTTATCAATAGCGGATGGTTTGAATGAGGGATTATTAGCTATTGGAGAAAGAAGCGATAATTTTCTTAATTTTAAAGTTAGTTTTATTTGTTTCCAAATTCGTATTATACTGTGAATAATTGGCTTCTTATATATTATACTGTTCAGTTTCATCGGGGAAAGAAGGATCGCTCCTATATTATAAGGGGAACAATCCTCTTTCTCCATTCTTATCCAATCTACCTGTTGGGCAGAACTGTCCAACCAATAGATTATATTTTTCATATTTACTGCCCAATAGTAATACAATAAGGTAGGAAGTGTAAGTCCCCCTGATTCTTTAGATTTACACAAGTGTTTTTTTTTTTAATTCTGTGTGATTTATAATCCCATATGAAGTTTATAATATCAGGGTCTAGTTTTTTTTTTTAAAATTTAGGTAAGTATATTGATATTGATTGAAATAGGTACAATATTTGTGGTAAAAAGATCATTTTTATCGCGTTTATTCTGCATATTAAGGACATCGGCAGTGTTTTCCAACATTTAATCAACCCATTTAATTTAATTAATAAAGGCATATAGTTTGCGTTGAGTAATGATGTATATTTCCTAGTGATTTGGATGCCCAAATACTTAAATGTTTCTGTTGCAATTCTAAAGGGGAATTTCAACAAATGTGTCGACTCTTGAGGTTTTATCGTCAAAATGTCGCTTTTATTCTAATTTATTCTATATCCTGAAAAATAACCAAATTCTTCTATTAAGTTTAGTATATTTGGTATGCTCATTTGCGAATTTGTAATATATAGTAATATGTCGTCTGCATATAATGACATTTTATTATTTGAGTGTTTGGTATATCCATAAATATTCGGATGACTTATTATACTTTCTGCTAAAGGCTCTATCACTAGTGTAAATAGCAGGGGTGATAGTACGCACTTCTGCCTATTGCCCCTTGCTAATTGAATTTCAGGGATAATATATTATTAGTCAGTATTCTAGCCGTCGGCTTATCATGTAATAATTTTACCCATGAGATAAAGTTATCTCCCATGTTAAATTTTTGTAATACTCTGAATAAACATTGCCAAACTGCTTGATCGAAAGCTTTTTCTGCATCCAATGAAATAATTGCTAGTTCTTCTTCAGTATTATGTGAGTACATTATATTAGGCAACATTATATTAGAGCCGTCTCAAATTGTTAAATGAGTATCTCTTTGGTATAAACCCTGTTTCGTCCGGGTTTATTAGTTTGCTAACATATTTACTCAATCTTCTCGCTAGGGTTTTTGCTATTATATTTTTATCTGTATTTAGGAGTGCAATAGCTCTATATGAGCCTGGGTTTTCTAGATATTTATCCTTTTTTGGTATAAGTATAATCGTTGATGTTTAATGTTAGTTTAATGTAATGTAATGTTTAATGTTAGTTTAATTTTTAATGTAACTCAGTTAATGTTTCTGGTAGTTTATTTTCTTTAAACGCGTACATATATATAAATCTTGCAGGTGTGGAGAAATTATCTCATAGAATCTTTTATAGAATTCATTACTAAACCAATCTGGTCCTGGCGTTTTGCCATTCGTCAACAAATTTATTGTTTCTTCTATTTCCTGTAGTGTAATCTGGGCTCCTAATCCCTCTTGTTCCACCATATTTAATTTTGGAAGATTACAATTGTCTAAGAAATTTGTAATTTGAGTATTATTTGCAGAGGTTTTCGATGTATATAAATTTTGATAAAATTGAGCAAATCTTTTATTAATATCTTTAGGTAGTGTTAGTAATTCCCCTTTGATTTAATTTTAGTAATTATATTTTCTGTTTCCCGTTTTTTCAGTTGGCGTGCTAAGAGTTTATGTAGTTTATCATTAAATTCGAAATTTTCTTGTTTTATTGTTTGAAATAATCTTATTATTCTGGCCGATAAAATGTTATTTAATTTATATTTTAGTATTACCTTATTATGTTTATCTATAGTTGGTTCTTTAGCATTTTCTAAATCTAATTGTCTAATTTCATGTTTTAACTGCAATTCTTCAGTGTTATTTTTTTTATTTTGGAAAGCTTGATATGATATTATAGTTCCTCTAATAAACGCCTTAAAAGTTTCCCATAATAAGGAGGGTGAAATATCTGGTGTATCATTTGTCTCATAAAAGAATCCCATCTGCTCTTT
The DNA here is from genome assembly GCA_035221665.1 of Okamejei kenojei. Taxonomy (NCBI): domain Eukaryota; kingdom Metazoa; phylum Chordata; class Chondrichthyes; order Rajiformes; family Rajidae; genus Okamejei; species Okamejei kenojei. Next base: position 72,100 of record CM069144.1, read on the forward strand.
TAAATATGTACATCCTTGTGAATTGTTTAAGATTTGGGGGTTAAACCTCCAAAACGATTTTATATCAGGCATTCCATCTAATTTTAAAGAAAAAGTTAGCGGGTAATGATCAGAAATAAAACTATTATGATATTTAGAATTATATGTATATGGAATTAGTTTTGTGTCCACTAAGAAGCAATCAATACGTGAATGTTTACCGTTGAATACAATGAATATTCCCTACCTACTTAAGGGGTTGGACAGGCTAGATGCAGGAAGATTGTTCCCGATGTTGGGGAAGTACAGGACAAGGGATCACAGTTTAAGGATAAGGGGGAAGTCTTTTAGGACCGAGATGAGAAAATCGTTTTTCACACAGAGAGTGGTGAATATGTGGAATTCTCTGCCACAGAAGTTAGTTGAGGCCAGTTCGTAGGCAATATTTAAGAGGGAGTTGGATGTGGCCCTTGTGGCTGAAAGGATCGGGGGTATGGAGAGATGGCAGGTACAGGACACTGAGTTGGAGGATCAGCCATGATCATATTGAATGGCGGTACAGGCTCGAAGGGCCGAATGGCCTGCTCCTGCACCTAATTTCTATGTTTCTATGTTTCTAAATGTCAGCATTTAGAAACTAATATAACGCATTCATTCACAAAATGTATAAAAATTACTAACTTTTGGATAATATTTTTTAAGATAATCTCGAATGTAGTTAATGCAAATCTGACTCCAGACTCAAAATTAATCATATTAGGAATATTAGAAACGGATCAACTACTAACAACACAGCAAAGATTTTTTATCGATTATAGTTTAATAATTGGTGAAAAATTAATATTAAGATTTTGGAAATGTCCTACATCCCGCACAATCAAAATGTGGATTACAGAAATGTCGGAGACAATTCATCTGGAAAGATTAAGACTTGTCCTTTTGGACAGGCTAGATCAATTTAGAGGAATGTGGTCTCCATTTATTGAATATTGAAAGGGTCAAGGTGGTCCGATTCGAGGGCCTGCCTGAAACCTGAATGAAGGAATAGATGATGAACTATATACAATAGACCACTGATATATCTCCAATGAAGAATAGCCTGCTTAATACTACACTCATATTATTGATTTTCTACTGTTATTTTATTTCTCTTTTTCATTTCTCTTTACTATCTTCTTTCTGTTATAAAATAATAAAAACTGTAGAAATATAAATAAGAATGATTGTACACTTTAAAAATATTAAGAATGGAAGAGAAGGAGAGGGAGGAGCGACACCCGACTGGTAAGCTTAAAAATCCAGCGCGGGGCTTGTTTTTACCGAAATCCATAACGTTCCATTCGGAGAAGGGTTCTGAACTTAAACAAAGGTAACTTTGAAGATATGAGCCGCGAATTGGCCAAGATAGACTGGCAGGTGAGTCTTAGAGGGTTGACAGTGGATGTGCAATGGAAGGTATTTAAAGACTGCATGGATGAAGTACAAAAATTGTTCATACCAGTTTGGCAAAAGAATAAATCAGGGAGGTTGGTGCATCTGTGGATAACGAGGGAAATCAGGGATAGTATAAAAACTGAAGATGAGGCATACAAATATGCCAAAAAAGCAGCCTACCAGAGGTATGGGAGAAATTCAGAATCCAGCAGAGGAGGACAAAAGGCTTAATTAGGAAAGGGAAAATAGATTACGAAAGGAAACTGGCAGGGAACATAAAAACTGACTGCAAAAGTTTTTATAGATATGTGAAGAGAAAGAGACTAGTTAGAACAAATGTTGGTCCCTTGCAGTCAGAAGCAGGTGAATTGATCATGCGGAGCAAGGACATGTCAGACCAATTGAATAACTACTTTGGTTCTGTCTTCACTAAGAAAGATATAAATAATCTGCCGGAAATAGAAGAGGACCGGAGGTCAAATAAGATGGCGGAACTGATTGAAATCCAGCTTAGCCGGGAAGTGGTGTTGGGTAAATTGAACGGATTAAAGGCGGATAAATCCCCAGGGCCAGATGGTCTGCATCCCAGAGTGCTCAAGGAGGTAGCCACGGAAATAGTGGATGCATTAGTGATAATTTTTCAAAACCCCTTAGGATTGGAGGATAGCTAATGTAACCCCACTTTTTTAAAAAGGAAGGAGAGAGAATTACAGACCAGTTAGTCTAACATCGGTAGTGGGTAAACTGCTAAAGTCAGTTATTAAAGATGGGATAGCAGCACATTTGGAAAGTGGTGAAATCACTGGACAAAGTCAGCATGGATTTACAAAAGGTAAATCATGTCTGATGAATCTTATAGAATTTTTAGAGGATCTAACTAATAGAGTGGATAAGGGAGAATCAGTGGATGTGTTATATCTGGACTTTCAGAAGGCTTTCGACAAGCTCCCACCTTGAAAGTTTAGATTAGTATATAAACTTAAAGCACACGGTATTGGTGGTTCAATAATGATGTGGATAGAGAACTGGCTGGCAGACAGGAAGCAAAGGGTGGGAGTAAACGGGTCCTTTTCAGAAAGGTAGGCAGTGAGTAGTTGGGTTCCACAAGGCTAAGTGCTGGAACCCCAGATATTTACAATATACATTAATGATTTGGACGAGGGAATTGAATGCAACATCTCCAAATTTGCAGATGACACCAAGCTGGGGGATATAGTTAGGTGTGAGTAAGATGCTAGGAGGCTGCAGGGTGATTTGGATAGGCTGGGTGAGTGGGCAGATGCATGGCAGATGCAGTATAATGTGGATAAATGTGAGGTTATCCACTTTGGTGGCAAAAACATGAGGGTAGACTATTATCTGAATGGTGGCCGATTAGGAAAAGGGGAGATGCAACGAGACCTGGATGTCATGGTACACCAGTCATTGAAAGTAGGCATGCAGGTGCAGCAGGCAGTGAAGAAAGCAAATGGTATGTTAGCATTCATAGCAAAAGGATTTGAGTATAGTAGCAGGGAGGTTCTACTGCAGTTGTTCAGGGTTTTGGTGAGACCACACATGGAGTATTGCATACAGTTTTGGTCTCCAAATCTGAGGAAAGACATTCTTGCCATAGAGGGGGTTCAGAGAAGGTTCACCAGACTGATTCCTAGGATGTCGGGACTTTCATATGAAGAAAGACTGGATAGACTCGGCTTGTACTCACTGGAATTTAGAAGATTGAGGGGGGATCTTATAGAAACTTACAAAATTCATAAGGGGTTGGACAAGCTAGATGCAGGAAGATTGTTCCCGATGTTGGGGGAGTCCAAAACAAGGGGTCACAGTCTAAGGATAAGGGGGAATTCCTTTAGGACCGAGATGAGGAAAACATTCTTTACACAAAGAGTGGTGAGTCTTTGGAATTCTCTGCCACAGAAGGTCGTTGAGGCCAGTTCATTGGCAATATTCAAGAGAGAGTTGGATGTCGCTCTTGTGGCTAAAGGGATCAGGGGGTATGGAGAGAAGGCAGTTATGGCATATTCAGTTGGATGATCAGCCATGATCATATTGAATGGCGGTGCAGGCTCGAAGGGCCGAATGGCCTACTCCTGCACCTATTTTTCTATGTTTCTATGAATACAGTCTAACAACTGTGACATCTTGTACGGAAAATGTGTTTCCAACAACTAACAGAAACTTCTAGAAGCCCACTTGACCTCAGTGACGAGTCACACGCCAACTCGCCAGCTTGTACTCCTGGCCTCAAGAGGCGCTGGCATTTACATTACATCTCCCCCTTCAACTTTATTTACATTACATCTCCCCCGTCAAATTTGGGGTCACCATTTTTTCAATACTAATAAATTTAACCATGAATCAATTTAATGTGGATAACAAACTATTTTGAATATTAATATTAATGACAAAAACAGACGTTGCATCTCACCCTTCAACTTCGGGGTTTCATTTACGTGCACATCCACGGCATATAAATGAAAATACAGTACTATTTACTAAAATTACATTACATCTCTCACTCACTGACTCTCATTCACCCACACTCAATCTCACTCACTCACTCTCCCACTCACTCTTCACTCGCTCACTCTCACTCACCCACTCACTCTCACGCACTCACTTCACTCACACTCATTCTCACCCACGCTCTCATTCACACACTCACTCTCACTCACTCTTCACTCACCCACTCACTCTCACTCCTCACCCACACACTCTTCACTCACTCACTCCTCACCCACTCACTCTTCACTCACTCACTCTTCACCCACTCACTTTTCACCCACTCATTCTCACTCTTCACTCACTCACCCACTCCCTCTCACCCACACTCACACTCTCTCCAACTCACACTCACTCACTCTCACCCAATCATTCTCACTCGCAGTCACCCACATACGCACTCTCACTCACTCACCAACGCACTCACTCATTCTCACTCTTCACCCACTTACTCTTCACCCACTCACTCACTTTCACACATTCTCTCACACCCACCCACTCACTCACTCTCACTCACACTCACTCACCCACTCACTCACCCATGCACTCACTCACTCATTCTCTCTCACTTACTTACACTCACTCTCTCACCCATTCACTCACTCTCACTCATGCACCAACTCACTCACTTACTCACACTAACTCTCACTCACTCACTCTCACCCATTCACACATTCTCACTCATCCTCACTCCCCATCCACTCTCACTCACTCTCACTCACTCACACTCACTCACTTTCACTCATGCTTACCCAATCACTCTCACTCACCCACTCACCTACTCTCACACTTACGCACTCATTCACTCTCACACTCTTCACTCATGCACTCACTCTCACACTCTCACTCACCCTTCACCAACTCACTCACACTCACTCTCACATTCAATCACCCTCACTCTCTCACTCACTCTCACTCACTTTCACTCATACGCACCCGCTCTCTCACTCTTCACTCACTCTTTCATTCACCCTCACTCATTTTCACTCACACACTCACTCACGCTCTCTCACACTGTCACTCACACTCACTTTCACCAGCTCACTAGCTCACTCACTCTCACTCATTCACACTAACTCACTCACACTCACTCTCAATGACTCACATTCATCTTTCACTCTTGCTCAATCCCACTCACTCTCTCACTCAATCTTCACACTCACTCTCACTCACACTCTCTCACTCTCTCACTCTCTCACTCTCACTCACTCTTCACTCACTCTCACTCACGCTCTCACTCACTCTCATCCATTCACTGTCACTCACTCCCTCACTCTCACTCTTCACACACTTCTTCACAAATTCTTCACTCTCACTCTCTCTCTCTTTCCCACTCTCACACTGTCACACACTCTCTCTCTCTCTCTGTAACAATGTGCCGATGATCTCCAGTGAGCAAGTATTTGCAGGAGCTCACAAACAAAGATCTGGAGTTCTACTCGTTTTTTCTTCTCTTCCTTCATCTGGTCCATCTTAGCTGAAACACCGGTAACTAACATGTTCATCAGACACGGACTGCCCCGAACCACCACCTACATGAAAGTTTAAAAATCTCAGCCATTCGTCTCAGCGTTAAGCGCACTAGTGTAAAAAGAAAATGTATCTACGGTATTGGACACAGATGTTAAACACAAATCGCCTGTGGTATTAGTGAAACTTTCTGTATGTATTACTTTTGTAAATAACTTCCAATATTCCTTGTTTTTAATTTGTTTTTAAGAAATAGCTACTAAAAATAAATCTCAATATATCAATTTATTTTTTGAAATAAACTTTTGAGAGATTTAAGGCACTACTACTTTGAACGCTGTTATTTTTCTGCTCTGATCTTAACCACTGCTCTCTGCATGTTGTTTATTTGTTGTTCTGAGTTTAGTTCCATGGTATGGATTAGGTATTGGGAGTACTGCCATCTCTTACACATCTCTGATCCAAGCACAAGCCTGATTTCCCAATAAACTGTTCACACACTATTTATGATAACTCCCTTCAATAACATTATCGAGATAGACGCAAAGTGCTGGAGTAACTCAATTGGCCAGGCAGCATCTCTGGAGAAAAATGATGGGTGATTTGTTTTTGTTTTGTTTAGAGATACAGCACGGAAACCGGCCCCTTCAGCCCACCAAGTCCAGGCCGATCAGTGAGCCCTACACACTAACGCTATCCTACACACACTTGCTTACTTAGATGTAGTTCCTCCCACACTGTTGAGTGTATTGGGCAGCAGCTTTGGCCATTCTGTTCAGTTTTGTGCGACGTCTTTCACGCTCAATAGGTTAGCATCCCGGGCTTCCTACCGGAATGTTCACCTCATGTGAGCTTTCGTTGGTCTCTTTTCCTTCTTCCGTCAGCTTGCCATGTCAATGCTATCTTAGGTGCACGTTCTGGTGACATTCTGAGTACATGTCCTGCAAATTACATCCTGCGTCCCTCCATGTCCCGGCTGAGATGTTGCAATTTCCCGGCAGATCTCCTTGTTTGTGATGTGGTCTCTGTAGCTAGTCTTCAGGATCCAGGGAGAAATTCAGAGTTCAGCAGAGGAGGACAAAGGGCTTAATTATGAAAGGGAAAATAGATTATGAAAGAAAACTGGCAGGGAACATAAAAACTGACTGATATGTGAACATATGTGAAGAGAAAGATTTGCTAAAACAAATGTAGGTCCCTTGCAGTCAGAAATAGGTGAATTGATCATGGGGAACAAGGACATGGCAGGCCAATTGAATAACTACTTTGGTTCTGTCTTCACTAAGGAAGACATAAATAATCTGCCGGAAATAGAAGGGGACCGGGGGTCAAATAAGGTGGAGGAACTGAGTGCAATCCAGGTTAGCCGAGAAGTGGTGTTGGTTACATTGAATGGATTAAAGGCCGATAAATCCCCAGGGCCAGATAGTCTGCATCCTAGAGTACTCCTGGAAGTAGCCACAGAAATAGTGGATGCATCAGTGATAATTTTTCAAAACTCCTTTGATTCTGGAGTAGTTCTTGAGGATTGGAGATAAGCTAATGTAACCCCAATTTTTAAAAAAAGGAGGGAGAGACAAAATGGGGAATTACAGACCAGTTGGTCTAACATCGGTAGTGGGGAAACTGCTAGAGTCAATTATTAAATATGGGATAGCAGTACATTTGGAAAGTGGTGAAATCATTAGATAAAGTCAGCATGGATTTACGAAAGGTAAATCATGTCCCACGAATCTTATAGAATTTTTCGAGGATGTAACTAGCAGAGTGGATAAGGGAGAATCAGTGGATGTGTTATATCTAGACTTTCAGAAGGCCTTCGACAAGGTCCAACATAAGAGATTAGTATACAAACTTAAAGCACACGTTATTGAGGGTTCAGTATTGATGTGGATAGAGAACTGGCTGGCAGACAGGAAACAAAGGGTAGGAGTAAACAGGTCCTTTTCAGAATGGCAGGCAGTGACTAGTGGGGTACCGCAAGGCTCAGTGCTGGGACCCCAGCTATTTACAATATATATTAATGATTTGGACGAGGGAATTGAATGCAACATCTCCAAGTTTGCGAATGACACTAAGCTGGGGGGTAGTGTTAGGTGTGAGGAGGATGCTAAGAGGCTGCAAGGTGACGTGGATAGGCTGGGTGAGTGGGCAAATGCATGGCAGATGCAGTATAATGTGGATAAATGTGAGGTTATCCACTTTGGTGGCAAAAATAGGAGGGTAGACTGATGCAACGAGACCTGGGTGTCATGGTACACCAATCATTGAAAGTAGGCATGCAGGTGCAGGCAGTGAAGAAAGCAAATGATATGTGAGCATTCATAGCGAAAGGATTTGATTATAGGAGCAGGGAGGTTCTACTGAAGTTGTACAGGGTTTTGGTGAGACTACACCTGGAGTATTACGCACAGTTTTGGTCTCCAAATCTGAGAAGACATTCTTGCCATAGAGGGGGTACAGAGAAGGTTCACCAGACTGATTCCTGGGATGTCAGGACTTTCATATGAGGAAAGACTGGATAGCCTTGACTTGTACTCGCTAGAATTTAGAAGACTGAGGGGGGATCTTATAGAAACTTACAAAATTCTTAAGGGGTTGGATAGGCTAGATGCAGGAAGATTGTTCCTGATGTTGGGGAGGTCCAGAACAAGGGGTCACAGTCTAAGGATAAGGGGGAATTCCTTTAGGACCGAGATGAGGAAAACATTTTTCACAGAGTGGTGAGTCTCTGGAATTATCTGCCACAGAAGGTAGTTGAGGCCAGTTCATTGGCTATATTTAAGAGGGAGTTGGATGTGGCACTTGTGGCCAAAGGGATCAGGGGTTATGGAGAGAAGGCAGGTACAAGATACTGAGTTGGATGATCAACCATGATCATATTGAATGGCCGTGCAGGCTCGAAGGGACGAATGGCCTGCTCCTGCACCTATTTCCTATGTTTCTATGCTTCTATCCCCCTCAAGCAACGTTGTTGGAATGCATCCAAATTGTTTTTCATCTGCACATTGATTTTCCATGTCTCACTGGCACAGAGGGCTGTAGGGAGGACTGCGGACTGGAAGAGTTTAACTTTTAGCATCTTGGATATCCCACCACCAGACCATATTTGCTGCATTCGTCAGAAGACTGATGCAGCTTTATCAGTTTGGTGTATTTTATCATTTTTACCGAAGCCAATTAAAACCCTAGCATCTTTGGCGTGCGGGAGGAAACTGGAGCACCTGGAGAAATCCCATGAAGGTCACGGGGAGAAGGAAAAACTCCATACAGACAGCACTCATAGTGTGGATCGAACGTGGGTCTCTGGCGCTGTAAGTCAGCAGCTCTACCGCGGGTGACGTTTCGGAATCTCCTTCAGACTGAAAATAGAGGGGAGGGAACTGGAGGTAAGTATAGACTAGAAACATAGAAAATAGGTACAGAAGTAGGCCATTCGACCCTTTGAGCCAGCACCGACATTTAATATGATCATGGCTGATCATCCAGAATCAGTACCCTGTTCCTGCTCTCTCCCCATATCCCTCGATTCCATTAGCCCTAAGAGCTAAATCTAACTCTCTTAAACACACGGACCAGTATAGAACAAATCAGGGCCGGCAACAGATGACCAAGGAAGGGTGGAGCCATAATGGCCCATTGTTGGCTGGGGAAGAGGTGACAATGAAAGGATACAATTAACATCATTTCTGACCCAAAACATTACCTATCCATGTTCTTCAGAGATACTGTCCCACTCAGATATTTTGTGTAGACCAGCATCTGCAGTGGAGCAGACTGAAGAAGGGTCTTGACCTAAAACGTCACCCATTCCTTCTATCCAGAGATGCTGTCTGACCTGCTGAGTTACTCCAGCATTTTATGTCCAGCATCAGCAGTTCTTTGTTTTCATATTCTCCTTTCTACCCATTCCTCCCCCACTCCCAATTCCTCCGTCTGCACCACATCTTCACCCAGGTTGAGGTGATCCAGACCAGGGCATCGGAGATATGCTCATTCTATAGGGAACGGGGGTTCCCCTCTTCGATTATAGATGAGGCTCTCACCAGGGTCTCCTCTATATCCTGCAGCTCCGCTCTCACTCCCCATTCCCCTACTCGTAACAAAGACAGAATCCCCCTTGTCCTCACCTTCCACCGTACCAGCCGTTGCATCTGCTTTCACCTCCTTTCCCCATATTGTACAGACATTTGATACAGCAACATTTAAATGACATAGGAAGGAACTACAGATGCTGGACATAAGGACAGCGAAAGACACCGAAGATGGACACAAAAAACAGTGGATCAGACAACATCCCTGGAGAAAAGAATAGGTGACAATTTGGGTCCAGACCCTTCTTCGGACTCAAGTCTGCTGCCACCTGGAAAACATCTGTCATGTTTCAATGGTAGACATCCAAAAATATATTGGACATTTGGGCACAATTCCAGAAAGTTTAGTTTACCTGAATGAGCTTTCCAATTACACACAGTGGCATTCTCTGTTACAGGATTCTCAGTAGGACTGCATTAGAGTGCAAGGATTTCTGGCTGCCCATTGCTATGAATCCAGCTGTTTTCCTTGCTGATTCTGGTTAGACAGATGTTTCCCATAAATGAATTGGAGAAGTGAGATTCACAACAAGTCCAGAAATCTGTAGAGCGTTTTGATTTGTGTTCTTTTAAACATGATTAGTTGTGGAATGTGCAACTTCTCATGTATGGTCTGAAAACGCTTCCTATATTGCGATCTAATTGTGCTTCTAAACTGCTAGCCAAACTGTGTTTAATCCCGATGAACACTGAAATGTTCAAAAGATGCTGATGCAAAACGTCACAAAAGTCATGCTCCATACCTTTTAGTTTTGTTTTTTGAGATACAGCGTGGAAATGGGCCCTTTGGCCCACCAAGTCCATGCCGTCCAGCGATCACCTGTACACTAGTACTATCCTACACACTAGAGCCAATTTACAGAAGCCAATTCACCTGCACATCTTTGGATGCCCATTCTAATGACTTTACCTGCCCATTCCTTCCACAGATGCTGCGTGGCCTGCTGAGTTACTCCAGCACTTTGTGTTTTGCTCAAGATTCCAACATCAGCATTTCCTGTGTTCCCATCCTATTTTCGCTTGGTTCTCAGATACATTAAAACTTTTAGACTTTGGAGATTTCTCCACCTTATTTTCTCTTCCACCTTCAAGCTTTACAAAGCCAAATAATTAGTTTAGTTGGGTGATACAGCGTGGAAACAGGTCCTTCGACCCGCCGAGTCCGCGCTGGCCAATGATCATCCTACACACTAGGGACAATTTACAGAAGCCAATTAACCTACAAACCTGCATGTCTTTGGGATGTGGGAGGAAACCAGAGCACCCAGAGAAAACCCACGTGGTCACGGGGAGAACATACGAACTCCGTACAGACAGAACCCGCAGTCAGAATCGAACCAGCGTCTGCCGCACCAAAGATTCTTAATGATAGACACAAAGTGCTCGAGTAACTCAGCAGGTGAGCCAGCATCTGTGGAGAAAATGGATAGGTGACGTTTCACAGAGCAGAGCTCGACATTAGCGGTTGTCCGGGTGCCAATGACCACCCAAAGTGCCACCGGGCACCCAAAACGCCGACTCATTTTGCCCGGCTTGGCACGCAAAAACTGGTTTATACCGGGAGACGCAAAAAACTGGAGTAACTCCGCGGGTCAGTCTGCATCTCTGGAGAATAGGAGCGTGACGTCTCGTGTCGACGGCGGCGGCTGTATTCCTCTATTAACTTTGATTGCGGGGCAAAGATACCAGGTGCGTGGTGACGAAGGGTCGGAGCGAATGATGGGTCCCGCACAGCGGCAGCAGCAGCCGCGACCACAATAGCGGCTCTACCGCCACCTCCTCCCGCACCCCGCCCGGCGGAAGGAGACCTCTCTCCCTCCCTCCCTCCCGGCCTCGGCGTGCGAGAGGGGTTGCTTTGAAAGCGCCTTTTGCAGATTTGCCATCAGCGCTCGCTATCGCCCTGATAACGGTCGCTGCTTGTGCTTTCAAAACAACCCCTCTCGCACGCCGAGTGAGGGAGGGGGGCGGGATGCAGAGGTCTCCTTCCGCCGTCTGAAGCAGCAGCACCTATATAGCTTGAAGTGGGTGCATGTGCGCATGTGCGGGGCTCTTCTAGACTGTGCGTATGCACAGGACATTCCCGGAGTGAGCGCATGTGTAAAGTATTTCGGGCGGGAAAGGCCTGCGGAATCAGCCATGTTTGCCAGGTGTTTCTGAGTAATGTATTAAAGAAAGAAGTTGCTTAAAGCTTAAATAAAGTTAAGTAAATTACAAGTAGTGAAAGTTTCATTTACCTCACAACAATTTAAGCAACTTATCTTACAAGTCAAACAGTCCGACTTGGGATGGAGAAACTATTGAAACCCCAACGCTTGGATCTGGATCCCAACTCACCTGCTGCTGCAAAGAATTGGAAGCACTGGCTTTGTATACTAAATAACTTCTTTGAGGAGTGTGGCAACGATGCACCAGACAGGCTTAAGACATTAATACGCTTTGTCTCTTCTGATGTATACGAGTACATAGAGTAATGTACAACTTATGATTCTGCTGTTGATGTACTAAGCAGACTCTTCGTTAAGACACCCAACGTGATATTCGCTAGACACCTCCTTGCTACTCGGAAACAAAAACCTGGCGAGTCACTTGCTGAATTTTTAAAAGAACTTCAAAGACTTAGTAAAGACTATGCCTTCAAAGCAGTTACGGCTGATCAATATCGACAGGAAGTTATTCGAGACTCTTTTATCAATGGTTTGGCATCGCCTTTAATACGACAGAGACTATTAGAACACAAAACCTTGGATTTACAGTCAGCTTACAATCAAGCTTACTCTTTGGACTTGGCTTTGAAAAATTCAGATGCTTATGGCTCATCTAATGAGTATTCTGCTGCAACTACTACAAACAAATTTCACCCAAGTAAAAAATATGGAGCAAGCTGAAACAATTTCTACTGATAAAGGGGCCCTTGCTGCAGCATATAATTATTCAAAAAGGAAATGTTACTTTTGCGGGGGTAATATTCATAAGAGAGAGATATGCCCTGCTCGAGAGGCAACTTGTAATAGTTGTGGCAAGAAGGGACATTATTCTAGAGTATGCAAGTCCAATGCAACTACAAAAATTGTGACTGCTGCCGTGTATATGCCTTCTTTATGTGCAATTACAGCTGCATTTCCTCTCTCGTCTTGTCTCATGCAGCTACAATGGTATCCATTAATGACCATACACTTAATGTATTACTTGATTCTGGCAGTTCAGAAAGGTTTATAAGTGAACAAGTTGTGTCTCGACTAAATCTAACCATAATTCCTTCAAATAAGGAAATCTCGATGGCTCTGACAACTCTCAACACTCAAATTATAGGATCTTGTATTGTAGACTTTATTCTGAAAACTAGCTATGAATCGGTATGTCTAGGTATTTTGAAAAATTTGTGTAGCAATATAATTCTATGTCAGGATTTCCAGAAACTGCACAGATCACTTCAAATAATGTATGAAGGATCTATGCCTGATCTTGTATTGTCAAAGCCACCAGTATTTTGTGGTGTTTCTGCTGCATCTGTTGAATGTCGTTCATTATTCACTAATTTATCCTCCAAGTGCAAGCCAATTGCTACAAAATCAAGACACTTTAGTAAATATGATAGGAACTTTATTAACACATAAGTAACTAATCTTTTACAAGAAGGTTTCATAGAACCCAGCTCTTCCCCTTGGAGGGTACAAGTTGTCGTAGTTAAGGACCCCTTGGAGAGACATAGAAAGAGTCTCTGCATTGATTACTCTCAGACTATAGAACTCCAGTTCACGGACCTTGATGCATATCCACTACCTCGAATAGATTATCAATACATTAGCTAAGTATAAGATATTCTCTACTTTTGACTTAAAAAGTGCTTACTACCAAATTCCTTTGAAGGAATCAGAGAAGAAATACACTGCGTTTAAAGCAAATGGGAAATTATATCACTACTGCAGAGTTCCTTTCGGTGTAACTAATGGTGTGGCTGTTTTTCAGCGAGAGATGGACAAACTTGTTGAACAGGAGAACCTTAAAGATACTTTCCCTTATCTTGATAATATAACTATTGCAGGAAAAGACCAAGCTGAACATGATGAAAATATATAACGGTTTTTAGATGTTGTACATTCTAAAAATCGAACATTAAATGAGGCTAAGTCAATAACATCAGTGTCATCAATTAATATTCTTGGTTATTGGGTTGGAAATGATATAATCGAGACTGACCCAGAGAGACTCCGCCCACTCCAATAGATACCTGTTCCAATTACATTAAACTCTCTACGTTGGGATGTTTGCATGTTATGCAAAATGGATACCAAATTTTTCTGACAAAATTCAGCCTTTTATTAGAGCAAAATCTTTCCCCCTTGACTCTACAGCAATTGGTGCTTTTACTTCTTTAAAGAAAAAATTGGAATCTGCAATATTACACGCCATTGACGAGGATCCCTTTGTTGTTGAATGTGATGCCCCTGGTTTAGCAGTATCAGCAACATTAAATCAAGGAGGACGACCAGTGGCTTTCATGTCTCGTACTCTCCAAGGTAGTGAATTGCACTACCCACCCGTCGAAAAGGAAGCTACAGAAATTATTGCAGCAGTGAGAAAATGGAATCATTTCCTTGCTCGCCAGCACTTCACTTTGATAACAGATCAGTGTTCAGTAGCTTATATGCTGGATAATCGGAAACAAATGAAGATTAAGAACAGTAAAATTCATGAATGGACGATTGAATTATCTGCATATAGTTATTCAATTGAGTATCGCCCTGGTAAGGATAATGTTGCTCCGAATACATTAACCCGAGCATTGTGCCTCTGTTCATTCTTCTGCACCCACTGATCTTCACAATGGGCTGTGTCATCCTGCAGTCACTCGTTTGTTACACTATGTTCGTTCCAAAAACTTACCTTTCTCTACAGAAGATGTGAAGATGACGCGTGTTTCATGTAGAATCATTGCTGAATCAGTGAAACTGGCTTTAAAGTCAAATGACATACCAGATCAGCATTGGGAATGTGTTCTACCAGACGCATTAAACTCCATCAGATCTCTACTGTCAACTGCTACCAATACTACTCTACATGAGCGGTTCTTTAACTTCAAACGACGTACTTCTAGTGGCACTTCTCTGCCATCATGGTTGACTAGCCCTGGGACCGTGATGCTTCGTCGTTATGCCTGATCAAATAACAACGAGCCTTTTGTTGATGAAGTTGAACTGACTGATGTCAACCCATCTTATGCAAATATCAAGTATCAGGATGGACGCCAGTCAACTGTCTCACTTCGTGACCTTGCACCATGTCCGTCTTCTCCATCAGCTCCGTTACTTCTTGATAACACTAATCGAGAACTTCCCCCAACACATCCAGCAAACTTGTATAAGAAATTCTAAAATTGGAATTCCAAATAACAATATGAGTGAAGTTTATGACCAAGCAATATATCTGCCACCAGCTTTTGAAATGCAATTACCTCCTGAAGCTCCAGTTCTGCGACGGTCATCAAGATTATTAAACCTCCTGACCGCCTCAACTTATAAATAGGAGGGGAGAATGAAGTGGGCGCATGTGCGCATGGGCGGGGCTCTTCTAGAGTGTGCACATGCGCAGGACATTCCCGGAGTGAGCGCATGTGCAAAGTATTTCGGGCGGGAAAGGCCTGCGGAATCAGCCATGTTTGCCAGACGTTTCTGAGTAATGTATTAAAGAAATAAGTTGCTTAAAGCTTAAATAAAGTTAAGTAAATTACAAGTAATGAAAGTTTAATTTGCCTCACAACACAGCTATAGGATCTTTGAGCTGCACCACTCGGCCCCGCACCTTCCTGTCGGCTGGCGGTGGCGACGAATTCACAACCGCCTCCCCCTTTGGCAGCGGCACTTTGGCCTTGGACAGGGACAGCCAAGGCAGCGGGGCGATGTTGTCTGAGGAGCGCTGACCTTCCTTCCTCCCCACCTCCTCTGCCCCTCCCCACCCCCCCCCTCTCTCTCTCTCTCTCTCTCTCTACGCCCCCCTCCACCCCTCTTATCCAGGGACCTCTCCTCTCCATCCCGCACTGATCCCCATTCCCTCTTCTATTCAGTCCTCACTGACATCCCCTGTGCTCCCCTCCCCATCTACCCCCCCCCCGAATTTATTCATCACCCTACCCACCTCACATTGATTCTCCTACCACCCCCCCCCCCAATCCATCCTACACTGGTCCCCCAGTTCATCCTGTATTGACCCCCCCTTTCCATCCATCCTGCAATTCTCCCCCCCATTCATACTGCACTGATCCACTCATTCATCCCGTACCGACCGACCCTCCATTTACCCTGCACCAATCCCCCCATCCATCCTGTAGTGATCTCCCCATTCATCTTTTACTGATCCCCCATTCACCCTGCACTGAGCCCCTCATGCATCCTGTACTGATCCCCTCATGCATTCTGTATTGGTCCCCTCATGCACCCTGTACTGATCCCCTCATTCATCCCGTACTGATCCCACATTCATCCTATATTGATCCCCTCATGCATCCTGTAGTGATCCCCCATTCATCCTACATAGACCCTCCGATCCACACTGTCCTGACCCCCTCCCCATTCATCCTGTGCTGATCCCCCCCATCCATCTTGTACTGATTCCCCCATTCAAGAAGAATAGGGGAACAGTCTGAAGAAGGGTCTCGACCCGAAACGTTGCCGAGTTCCATAGCTCCATCGATGCTGTCTCACCTGCTGAATTTCTCCAGCATTTTTTCTACCCCATTCATCCTGTGCTGATCCCCCCCATCCATCCATCCTATACTGATCCCCCCTCCCCATCCATCCCGTACTGAGCCCCCCATTCAACACCACTGACATCCCCTGTGCTCTCCCCTCACAATTTTACATATTCCAACCAATACTTACTAATTCACCTGCCTCAATGCATCTATTCCGCACCGATTGCCTTCTCAACCACACCCCCCCCCCCCGCCATCTATTCACCCCGCACTGATTCGCACACCCCCTGACCCTATTATGCTTCATGGTCTTCAGAGCGAACATTGATTATGTTTGATAACGGAATGTAATCAAATGTGTTTTAATTCCCAGTGTTATTATTTGTTTTGACACCTTTAAACATATTACCAAAAGAACATTTGCTGCAGTTATGTCCTTTGACCATCTCTTGTCAGTTGGTGTAATGTTTAACCCGTCAGATGGCTATAGTCGGTTTTAACAGCAATTATCTTAAAATGTCTTTAGAAATTTTCTTGCAACCTGTATATTTTGTCATGGATAATGTGGGAAACCAGAGTATTTCTGTGTCAATTGCAATAACGACCCATGCTATGGCCATGTCATGGTAATTTTCTGTCCTTCACAGAAAACATGCATCAATCTGTAGTGTGTATGGTTAAGCATATATGTTACCATGGTCCAGGATTTATTGACACAGGTTGATCATATGCTGAATAATCCAATCACATTTTTGTTTGGAAGTGGAAAGAATGAATAGAAATTGCATTAATTGCAATGTGTAAAAAGAGTTGAGATATTGTATTATAATTTTGCTGCATGTCATTGTGTTATAAATCATGTCTTGATTGGTGAATCTGTTTAGTTTGTGAGTTATTTGAAGCTGAAATAAGCTGTGAATGTAGACAAAAGTGGCGGAGAAACTCAGCGGATGCGGCAGCATCTATAGAGCGAAGGAAATAGGCAACGTTTCGGGCCGAAACCCTTCTTCAGACTGATGGGGTTTGGCCTGAATCGTTGCCTATTTCCTTCGCTTCATAGATGCTGCTGCACCCGCTGAGTTTCTCCAGCACTTGTGTCTACCTTTGATTTTCCAGCATCTGCAGTTCCTTCTTGAACATAATATGTGAATGCTTCATTGAGCATAATTCTGACTGGTAACTACGCACTTCGTCCGAGCACATTATCGCACGCGTCATGCAAACCGTCTTCAATGACCACCTAAACTGTTATTTGGCAACCTAAAAAGCTGTCAAGGTTGCCCGGCTGGCAACAGGGAAAAAAAGTTAAGCGAGAGCCCTGCAGAGTGCTGGAGTAACTCAGCGGGTCAGGCAGCATCTCTGGAGGAAATGGATAGGTGACGTTTCACAGAGTGCTGGAGTAACTCAGCAGGTCAGGCAGCATCTCTGGAGAACATGGATACGTCTCGTTTCAGATCAGGACCCTTCTTTGGACTGATTGTAGGTGGGAGGGTGTGGATTGGAAGCAAGAAAGGACCAGGACAAATCAGGACCGGCAACAGATGACCTCAGGCAAGGAGGATCCCTCATACAGAAACATAGATAATAGGTGCAGGAGTAGGCCATTTGACTCTTCGAGCCTGCACCGCCATTCAATATGATCATGGCTGATCATCCAGTATCAGTACACCGTTCCTGCCTTCTCCCCATATCCCTTGATTCTGTTAGCTCTTAGAGCTATATCTAACTGAAAGGCTGATTATCTGCTAGGGGTGGTGTGAATCTGAGGAACAGATTGTGAACTGTGAAACTGGTTAACTGTCTTTTAGTGCAAGAATGGGGGGGGGGGAAGGAAGGGGAGCATATGTAGAAGTTACCTAAACTCAGAGAATCCAATGTTACATCACTGGGTAGTGAGTTGTTCCTCCATGTTGTGTACAGCCTCAATCTGGCAAAGGAGGAGGTCCGGGACACATTTCTTAAAGGCACACACATGCCGTAGGTAGAACAATGGAAGATATATTCCTCACCAGTGTGAGGTGAAGTACTTGGTGAGGGCTCTTCAGGGTGGGACATGCGTAGAGAATGGCGGATTCCTAAGGAGTATTGAGGAATGGGGACTCTTGAAATTGAGTATGAGGATTCTTGAAATTGGCAACATTTAAGGTGGTAAAGAAGGCATGCACGATATTTACCTTCAATATCTGTTATCTCCACTACTGATTTTCCAGCATCCTTGGTTCCAGAGCCTTTCTGGATTATCAGTTTTTCTGGACCAACAGTGAAGAGGTTTTTTTGGTGTGGGCTAACCAGTCAGTGGAAAGGCTTTACATGAATCTTACAATACATACATCTTATAAGAGGATGCCATTTAAGACTGAGGTGAGAACAAACTTTTTCACCCAGAGAATTGTGAATTTGTGGAATTCCCTGCCACAGAGGGCAGTGGAGGCCAAATCACTGGATGGATTTAAGAGAGTTAGATAGAGCTCTAGGGGCTAGTGGAGTCAAGGGATATGGGGAGAAGGCAGGCACGGGTTATTGATAGAGGACGATCAGCCATGATCACAATGAATGGCAGTGCTGGCTCGAAGGGCCGAATGGCCTCCTCCTGCACATATTTTCCATGTTTCTATGTTTCTATGATAACAATCAAGCCCCCCTCTCCCTCCCTCCCACCTCACACCCCCTTGCTCTCTCTCCCCTCTATCTTTCTCCTTTGTCTCTGTCTCCTCTTTCTCTTCTTTGCCCCCCTCTCTCTTTCCCCTTTCTCTCCCTCTTCCCCTCTATCTTTTACCACCCCTCTCTCTCCCCCTCCCTCTCCCCTTCTCTCCTACCATCTCTCCTCCCTCCCCCCGCTGTCTCTCCCCCTCTCTCTCCTCTCTCACCCTCCTCTCTCTCCCCATTCTCTCCCCCTCTGCCTCTCCTCTTACCCCCTCTCTCCTCTCACCCCCTCTCTCTCTCTCTCTTCCCCATGTCTCCCTGTCTCCTTCCCCTCTCTCCCCTCCTCCCTTTGAGAGTCCCTGTCCCTTCAGAACAGAGACTCTCACGGCAGCGGCGCAACGCTTCCGACGCCTCCTACGGCCCTGGACTCTTGCACTGAGGCTGCTCCATGGCCGGAGCTGCAGCGAACGCCTCGCCAGCCCGGCAAACACTCGCCAGCCCCGGCTCCCGCATGTGTCTCCGCTGCTGCTTGTGCTTCCATCCCTACCTCAGCCCCGGCTCTCTAACACCCGCGGCCCATGCAGTTTATCTGCGGTTTGAAATTTTCGTTGATCACAGAATTCCTCATGACAGAGCATGAAAAATTTGTGATCAGCGTGAGGGCGTGAGAATTTCCCAAAATGCGTTATTCTCACGCTCAAAGCGTGAGAGTTGGCAGCCCAGCTCTCTCCCTCCTTCTCTCAATCTCTCCAAAACTTCCTCAAAACTTTCTCAAACTCTCAAAACTTTCTCAAATCTCTCCCAAATGGTCTCTCTTCCTCCTCCTCCCCTCTCTCTATCTCTCCCCTCCCTTTCTCTTCCCCTCCATTGCTCTCTCCCCCTCTCTCTCTCTCCCTCTCTCTCTCTTTCTCTCTCTCTCAATCTCTCCAACACTTCCTGAAAATGTTCTCAAAACTCTCCCAAACTTTCTCTCACAGTCCCTCTCTCCCTCCCTCTTTCCCTCTCTCCATCCCTTCAACCCCCCCTCCTTTTTCCTCTCCATCCCACACTCAATGCAACAAAAAACACCCAGGAACCAACATTCGGCTTTTCGCCCTCCACCCGCACGCCTGATACCCGCCGTCCCGCTTTGCCAGCGCCGGTGCGCCGCCCTAAAGCGTCCCCCGTCCCGCCGGAAGCGCCTTTGTGGACAAGAGGTTCGCCACCCGACCGGAAGCGGGGTTGCAGCTGTGAAGAGCAGGTAACGGCAGCAATGCAGCCAGTGATGCATGCATCCCCTTTAATGCAGCAGGGGGAATACGCACAGGCGGTTCCCCACACTTTATAACTCACCCTAACTTCATACTGAATGCGGCCCTCCAGGCCGGTTTGTGTCTGCCCCGAAGTCACCGAGCGGCCCTGCGGGGCAGCAGCGCCCGGGAAAGGCCCCTCGGCCCATGGCACTCCTGCTAGCCCACACTCGGCATTGTCTCAATTGGACCGCTCTCAATTTGTAGTCGGCAGGGCCCTACTCTGTCAATCGGCAACTTACCGTGTCCACACCGTCTTGCAACCGCGGCTGACCTCGCCCCCCTCCCCCTCCTTCTCCCCCTCTCTCTCGCTCCCACCCCTCTCTCCCCCTCTCCCTCCCCCTCTCTCTCTCCCCACTCCCCTCTCTCTCCTTCTCTCCTCACCCCCCCTCTCTCCCCTCTCCCTCCCCCTCTCTCTCTTCCCACCTCCCCCTCCTCTACTCTCTGCCTCTCTCTCTCTCCCCCCCCTCTCCCTCCCCCCTCTCCCTCCCCCCTCTTTCCCCACTCTCCTAATCTCTGCCTCTCTCTCGCCAATCTCCCTCCCCTCTCTCTCTTCCCCACTCCCCCTCTCTCTCCTACTCTCTGCCTCTCTCTCTCTCTCCCCCCCCTCCCTCCCCTCTACCTCCCCCTCTTCTTCCCCACTCCCCCTCCCTCTCTCCTACTCTCTGCCTCTCTCTCTCTCTCCCCCTCTCCCTCCCCCTCTCCCTCCCCCTCTCCCTCCCCTCCCCTCCCCCTCTCCCCCTCTCCCTCCCCCCTCTTTCTTCCCCACTCCCCCTCCCTCTCTCGTACTCTCTGCCTCTCTCGCTCTCCCACCCTCTCTCCCCCCTCTCCCTCCCCCTCTTTTTCCCCACTCTCTCTGCCTCTCTCTCTCCCACTATCTCTCCCCCTCTCCCTCTCTCTTCCCCACTCCCTCTCTGCCTCTCTCTCCTTCTCTCTCGCTCTCTTCCCCACTCCCCTCCCCCCCCTCTCTCTTCCCCACTCCCTCTCTCACCCACCCTCTCTGCCTCTCTCTCTCCTCTCTCGCTCTCTCTCCTTTCTCTCCCACCCTCTCGCCCTCTCTCTCCTACTCTCTGGCTCGCTCTCTCCTTTCTCTCCCACCCTCTCTCCCCCTCTCTCTCTTCCCCCACTCCCCTCTCTCTCCTACTCTCTGCCTCGCCTCTCTCCTCTCTCACTCTCTCTCTCTCACACACTCCCTCTCTTCCCCACTCCTCCTCTGCTCTCTCTCTCCTTCTCTCCCACCCTCTCTCTCTCCCTCCTCTTCCCCACCCTCTCTCTCCTACTCTCCGCCTCCTCTCTCTCCTTCCTCCCACCTCTTTCTCTCTCTCCTACTCTCTGCCTCTCTCTCTCCCTCTCTCTCTTCCCCACTCTTTCCTCACTCACTCTCCTCTCTCTCTCTCTCTCCCCTCTCTCTCATCCCTCTCTCTCCTCCCTCTCTCTCTCTCTCTACTCTCTTCCTCTTCTCTCTCTCTCTCTCTCTCTCTCTCTCTCTCTCTCTCTCGTCTCTCTCTCTCTCTCTCTCTCTCTCTCTCTCTCTCTCTCTCTCTCTCTCTCTCACTATCTCTCTCTCTCTCTTTCTCTCTCTCTCTCTCTGACCTGGAGTATTGTGTGCAGTTTTCGCCTGTTGGCCTTCATAACAAGAAGAGTTGAGTCTAGGAACAAAGAGGTCCCTCTGCAGTTCTACAGAGCCATAGTGAGACCACATCTGGAGTATTGTGTGCAGTTTTGGACCCCTAATTTGAGGAAGGACATTCTTGCTATTGAGGGAGGGCAGCATAGGTTCACCAGGTTAAATCCCGGGATGGCGGGACTGTCATATGCTGTGAGAATGGAGCGGCTGGGTTTGTACACTCTGGAGTTTAGAAGGATGAGAGGGAATCATTGAAATATATGATTAATAAGGGTTTGCGCTAGAGGCAGGAAACATGTTTCTGATGTTGGGGGAGTCCAGAATCAGGGGCCACAGTTTAAGAATAAGGGGTCGGCCATTTAGGACTGAGATGAGGAGAAACCTTTCCACCCAGAGAGTTGTGAGTGTGGGGTTCTCTGCCTCAAACGGCGTTGGAGGTCGGTTCTCTGGATGTTTTTTTCAAGAGAGAGCAAGATAGAGCTCTTAAAGATAGCGGAGTCAGGGGATATGGGGAGAAGGTAGGAATGGTGTACTGATTGGGGATGATCAGCCATGATCACAGTGAATGGCGGTGCTGGCTCGAAGAGACGAATGGCCTCCTCCTGCACCTGGTGTCTATTGTCCAGTAAAGGTGATTTGACTCTTGCTGGTAGACATAAATGCTGGAGAAACGCAGCGTGTCAGGCAGCATCTATGGAGCGAAGGAAATGGATCTTGAGTCTGAAGAAGGGTCTCGACCCGAATCGTCACCTATTCCTTCGCTCCGTAGATGCTGCCTCACCAATTTGAGTTACTCCAGCATTTTGCGTCTACCTTCGAATTTCCAGCATCTGCAGTTCCTTCTCAAACATTTAGACAATATTATTGTCTCTTTTATTCCATTATCTGAATGGTGGCCAATTAGGAAAAGGGGAGATGCAATGAGACCTGATGAGGGTAAAGCAGTGGATGTTGTCTATATGGATTTCAATAAGGCCTTTGACAAGGTTCCCCATGGAAGGTTGGTTAATAAGGTTCAATCTTTGGGTGTTAATGGCGGAGTAGCAAGATGGATTCAACAGTGGCTGAATGGGAGATGTCAGAGAGTAATGGTGGATGGCTGTTTGTCAGGTTGGAAGCCGGTGAGCAGTGGGGTGCCTCAGGGATCTGTGTTGGGTCCACTGTTGTTTGTCATGTACATCAATGATCTGGATGGTGGGGTGGAAAATTGGATAAGTAAGTATGCAGATGATACTAAGATAGGTGGTGTTGTGGATAATGAAGTAGATTTTCAAAGTCTACAGAGAGGTTTGGGCCATTTGGAAAAGTGGGCTGAAAGATGGCAGATGGAGTTTAATGCTGTTAAGTGTGAATTGCTACATCTTGGCAGGACAAATCAAAATAGGAAGTACATGGTAAATGGTAGGGAATTGAGGAATGCTGTGGACCAGAGGGATCTAGGAATAACTGTGCATAGTTCCCTGAAGGTGGAATCGCATGTAGATAGGGTGGTAAAGAAAGCCTTTGGTGTGCTGGCCTTTATAAATCAGGGCATTGAATATAGGAGTAGGTAAGTAATGTTAAAAATGTACAAGGCATTGGTAAGACCAATTCTGGAGTATGGTGTACAATTTTGGTCGCCTAGTTATAGGAAGGATGTCAACAGAGGAGATTTACTACAATGTTGCCAGGGTTCCAGCAACTATGTTACAGAGAAAGATTGAACAAGTTAGGTCTTTATTCTTTGGAGCGCAGAAGGTTAAGGGGGGACTTGATTGAGGTCTTTAAAATGATGAAAGGGATAGACAGAGTTGATGTGGATACGTTTTTCCCATTGAAGGTAAGGAAGATTCAAACAAGAGGGCATGACATGAGAATTAAGGGACAGAAGTTTCGGGGTAACGTGAGGGGGAACTTCTTTACTCAGAGGGTGGTGGCTGTGTGGAATGAGCTTCCAGCAGAATTGGTGGAGGCAGGATCGATTTTAACATTTAAGAGTAAAGTGGATAGGTATATGGACGTGAAGGGAATGGAGAGGTATGGTCTGAGTGCAGATAGATGGGACTAGGGGAAAACAAATGGTCGGCACGGACTGGAAGGGCCGAGAGGGCCTGTTTCCGTGCTGTAATTGTTATATGGTTATATGGTTATATGGTCATGGTACACCAGCCATTAAAAGTAGGGATGCAGGTGCAGCTGGCTGTGAAGAAAGCGAATGGTATGTTAGCATTCATGGCAAAAGGATTTGAGTATAGAAACATAGAAATGAGGTGCAGGAGCAGGCCATTCGGCCCTTCGAGCCTGCACCGCCATTCTCTGTGAAGATTTTGGTGTCTTTGTCTTTTTTTAGCAACGTTTCTCTGCCCTAAAGTCATTTTGCACAGTGCGGCTGCCTCTTTTCCTGCTGCAGCTGGAGGTTTCTGCTTTCTGTTGCCTGTCTTTGACTGTGACTGTCTCTGGAACTTAACTGGAGCTGAGCTGCTGGGGTGCCTGGAGCTGGTTTGTGCCTCTGTCAGGATGGCGATAGCTGGGGCGCGGCCAAAGGTCCAGACCTACGCAGCGGTGGCAACAGTGGCGGGTACGAAGCCATCTGAGCATGAGCCTCATGTTGACTTGGATTGGGACGGTTTTGGTATCTCGGTTCAAACTGGGCCTATGATGTCCAGGGAAGACATTACAAAAAGGCCTTGAATGAACTTCTTGGGAGGGGAGCTATTGTCTCTTCCAAGCTCGAAAGAGGAAAGGTTGAGATGATACTAAAGACCCGGGAGGGTGTGGCCCGAGCGTTGGAGCTGGGGATCTCAGTGCGGGGGGGGGGGGGGGTCCACATACAGGTGGATCCGTGGGTATCCAGGGTGAGACCGGTTCTCCTGCGGAGTTGCCCTACATGTATTCCAGATGCGTCACTTATTCCACACCTGTCTAAGTTTGGGGAGGTGCAGTCTAAGTGCTTTAGGCTCATGCACGCCGGGGGGGACCCAGAGGAAAAATGGGTCTTCAGTTTCAAAAGGAGGGTGTTCATGAAGGTGGGTGAGTGGGATGGCGCTGAGGGGAGTTTCGAGGTGGAGTGTAGGGGTCTCCCAAGAACCGTGCATTGGAGTTGGGGAAAGGCACCGTGTCATGCGTGTGGCGAATTTGCACATCTCCGGAGGGAGTGTCTTACTCGCGGGGTCAGTGCGAGAAGTTCTAGCGCAGTGGCACAGGAATGCACTGCTGGCCCATCAGGCGTGGCTCGTCAAACATCAGGGGCGCGGCATGCTACTGCTGACCTGGCTGGGGCTGCCAGCTCTGCCTTGGTGATCCGGGGCGGCAGTGATAGTCCATCTGGGTCTGCAGGTTCTGCCTTTTGGACCCGGGGCAGCGATAACCCCCGCCCCCCCCATGTCCTGAACCTGTGGTGGCGGCTGAAGGCGGGGCACAGGGGGAGGGAGGTGAGGAAGGGGGCAATTGGGAGAAGCAGATGAAGAAGAAGAAGGAGAAGAAAAAAGCCCGCCCGAGCGAGTTAAACGGGATCGGGTGTGCACCTGCGGAGTTCTGAGACCACCCAAGGGGCGCCTGTCAGCTCCAGTGAGGTGCATTTTGCACCTGCCCTGGCCCAGCAAGGAGCTGAGGTGGTTCAGATGGGGGCAGGGAAGCTAAAACGTGCGGGTGGTAAAGTGGCTGGGGGTAGTGTGGAGGCGGCAGACACTTCTGTTATGGAGGTTACCGTACTGCCACATGCTAGCGGGACAAAAAGGAGGTTAGTGGCTGGCGAGGAAGAGCAAGGGCGTGGGTCCAAAGTTAGGGGGATGTCTTTCTCCAGACATTCCAACACTGCTGTGGTTGGTGGTCTTGAATTGGTGTCTTCCGGGTCGGAGGTTGGGCCTCTATCTCAGGGATCTTCCGCGGGTATTATAAGACCATGTGCTGCAGTTGACTCCTCTGGTGGTGTGTCCTCGGAGCGGGAGGATGCCCCTTCGTTTCAGGGGCCCTCTGAGGGAGTTATCTCATCGGGTGTTGAGGTTAGCTCCCCTGGGTGTGTGTTCTCTGGGTCGGAGGAGGTCCCCTCGTTTCAGAGGCCTACTGAGGGTGTTGGCACGCCAGATGTTGGGGTTAGCTCCCCTGGTAGTGTGCGCCCTGAGACGGGGGATGAGCAGAGTCAGCCCGAAGGGGAGGTTCAGGGGCATTGGTGTACCAGTCTGTTCTCCTTATGAGAGCCAATGGAGGTGCTGGGGGGTGTGCTGTCTCACCGGCTGAGTCGGCAGGGGAGAGTTTAAGGGCTAGAGGAGATTCTCTGGGTGTTGCCTGTGGAGAGGGTACTCTGGGTGCTGTTGAGGTCGGGGCTGTTTCGGGTCGTGATCCTCCTTCAGTTTCCAAGGGTGCCAGTGTACCACAGGCCCTGGGGGTGCCTCGTGTTTTTTTCTTCCCCAGGCCCAGACGTGGAGGGTGATGGGAGAGTGCAGGAGCCCAGCAAGTCAGTGGGATGCTTGTTGCGGTCAGGGGTGTCGGGACCCTTCCCCGGCATTGATCCTGGGGGTGGTGGCATGCCGGAGGAGGGGGAGAGTGATGGGGCCAGTTTGTGTAGCGGGATTAGTGAACTTTCCGAGAGTTCTGGTCTTTCGATTTTTGATAACGACACTGGGCACTGCACTGGTAAACTTGTTGTTTCAGGTGCGAGTGGGTTGGCCGAGTGCCCAGACTCCAAGGCCGTGTATCATGCAACAGTTATCTGTGAGGTGCGAGTTCCTAAAAACAAGTCGTACCCTCAGAACACAAAAGGATGCTGCAAAAAAACGGTGGGAGGATTGGCCAGCTTTGATTGAGACTCTCGCGGCTATCCTTGGCAACAAGGATAGTGATCTTTCTGACTCGGAAGAGCCAGTTTGGAGACTTTTTGGAGTTCCTCAGAGAGAGAGTTTTTGAATCTAGGCAGAGTGTGAGGATCTCAATCTAGTGTGCCTGGGAGACATTCAGTCTGTTTTGGGGGAAGTGGAGAGAGAGGCAGAGGTGTTTCTCTTCCCTTAGGCAGTGGTGGGATGCGGCGAAAGCTCACATTCGTCTCTTTTGTAAGGGTTATACGTGGGGGTCCTTCGAAAGGCGGGACTCGGCGGTTGAGAGGCTTGAGAGGGAGATACTGGACGCAGAGTCTCGTCTGGGTCGGTATGGTGAAGACTCCTGCGAATGGGGAGAGTTTCAGATGATGAAGGAAGCTTTGAGGAGCCTGCTGGTTGAGCGGTCCCGGGGCGCTTACGTGAGGTCGTGGGTCCAGATGCTGCACGATCTGGACCGAGCTTCACCTTTCTTTTTCTCTCTGGAGAAGGGGCGGGGAGCTCGCAAACAGCTGGTGGAGCTGCTCGCAGACGACGGCTCCTCTGTCACTGATCCAGAGAGGATCAGTGGCTTGGTCAGGTCCTTTTATGGGTCCCCGTTCTTTGCGGATGGATTCAACAGGGAGGCTCAGCAACATCTGTGAGAGGGCTTACCGACTGTAGATAGGGGGGTGGCAGATCTTCTTGATGGCCCCTTATCTTTGGAGGAGTTGACTCGTGCCCTGCATCAGCTCAGGAGCGGTAAGTCCCCTGGGATGGATGGGCTGACGGTAGAGTTTGTTAAAGCTTTCTGGGATGTCCTTGGTGGAGATTACATGTTGGTTCTGGGGGAGAGCCTGGCGACCGGGGAGATGCCCCTCTCGTGGCGTAGGGCAGTTGTTGTTCTGCTGCCCAAGAAGGGTGAACTCCGCTTGTTGAAGAACTGGCGCCCGGTCTCTCTCCTATGCACAGAGTATAACGTTTTTGCACGGGCAATGGCAAATCGCCTGGGCTCCGTGCTGTCTCAACTGATTAATCCTGACCAGTCCTATACAGTCCCTGGCCGGTCCATTCAGGATAACATCCACCTGGTTAGGGACCTGATTCATCTAGCCCAGGGCAATGGTCAGTCAGCTGCTTTCCTGTCTCTTGATCAGGAGAAGGCTTTTGATAGGGTAGAGCATGAATACCTTTTCGGGACGTTGCAAGCGTTTGGGTTTGGACCGCATTTCGTGGCCCGGGTCCGGCTTTTGTACACTGCTGTGGAGTGCCTTGTGAAGGTTAATGGTGCGTTGTTGTCTCCTTTTCATTTTGGGAGGGGGGTCCGTCAGGGGTGCCCCATGTCGGGTCAGTTGTACTCGGTCTGTGTGGAGCCGTTCCTGTGTCTTCTTCGGAGGAGGTTGGCAGGCCTGGCCCGGGGCTGGAGGTGGTTCTTTCGGCGTATGCCGATGATGTACTTCTTATGCTCACTGATCTTGGTCACCTGCGGAGGATGCGTGACTGCCAGGAGATTTTCTCGGCTGCATCTTCTGCTAGGATTAACTGGAGTAAGTGTTCTGGACTTTTAGTGGGTAAGTGGCAGGTAGACCCCCTGCCAGAGGAGATGGTAATGTTTGCGTGGAGTACCACACACCTCCTCTATCTGGGGATGTACCTGAGTGCCACTGAGGATGCTTGGCCGGCAAACTGGCAGGATTTGGAGAGTAAAGTGGTCGCTCGACTGGGGCGCTGGTCAGGCCTGCTTGCAGTTCTCTCCTTTCGTGGGAGGGTGCAGGTCATAAACCAGCTGGTGGCCTCCATGTTATGGTACCGAGTGGCTTCTCTTGTCCCGCCCTCTATCTTTGCAACTGCTTTACAGAAGAAGCTGGTAGATTTATTTTGGGGAAATAGGAAGCACTGGGTTTCCGCGGCGGTCCTGAGTCTCCCGTTAGAGGAGAGCGGCCAGTCCTTGGTATGCGGGCGTACCCAGGTGGTCGCTCTCCGCCTCAGGACTCTGCGGAGGTACATGTACGTAGAGAACCCCCACAGATGGCACACTCTGGCCACGTATTTTTTTCCGTCTGGGTCGTTGCCTAAGGGGGGTCTCACGGCTCCCGGTGGCGGGTATCAGTCGACCTGCCCTAAGGGGTTTGCCTGTCTTCTACCGATGTGCTAAGAGTGAGGAATTTGGTTGTTTTCAGCCAGCGTGTTGCTCCACGAGGGGAGGGGGTTGTGGCTGCGGGAGTGGCCGGTCCTCACCCTGTCATGGCGGGTGTCGAGGAGAGGCGAGTGCCTAGAGAGGCCCACAGGAGCCGTTGGAGGAAGTGAAGGAGGGGGAGGAGCGACACCCGACCGGTAGGTTTAAAATCTAGCGCGGGGCTTGCTTTTCCAGAGGCCCACAGGAGCCGTTGGAGGAAGTGAAGGAGGGGGAGGAGCGACACCCGACCGGTAGGTTTAAAATCTAGCGCGGGGGGCTTGCTTTTCCAGAGGCCCACAGGAGCCGTTGGAGAAGTGAGTAAGGAGGGGAGGAGCGGACACCCGACCGGTAGGTTTAAAATCTAGCGCGGGGCTTGCTTTTCCAGAGGCCCACAGGAGCCGTTGGAGGAAGTGAAGGAGGGGGAGGAGCGACACCCGACCGGTAAGGTTAAAAATCGAGCGCGGGGCTTGCTTTTCCAGAGGCCCACAGGAGCCGTTGGAGGAAGTGAAGGAGGGGGAGGAGCGACACACCGACCGTAAGGATAAAAAAAATCGAGCGCGGGGCTTGGTTTTTACCAAAAATCCCATAACGTTCCATTTGGAGAAGTGGGTTTTTTTTTTTAGGAAGCCGCTGATTGGTGGAAGAGGACCCGAGGAAGCAGCTGATTGGGTGCAACCCCGGGTTTACTATTTTAACATTTCTGCCTTCTGGGAGTGAGGGATTCTGGGAGTTTAGGGATTCAGTATTTAGTAGTAAATGTTTAAAGGATAAGTTTTTGTGTTTTTTTTTAGTAATTTGGGAGTAAGGTATTGGCAGTAGAGATTGGCCCCATGGTTTGTTCAGCCTGCAACATGTGGGAGATCAGGGAGATGGTCGGTGTCCCTGGTGACTACGTTTGCAGGAAGTGTTCCAGCTGCAGCTCCTGGCAGACCGCATTGAACGATTGGAACTGCGGCTGGATTCATACTGGAGCATCCCACGATGCGGAGAAAAGTACCGTGGATAGCACGTACAGTGAGTTGGTCACACCGCAGGCAAAATGTAGGAGGACAAGAAGGAACGGGTGGCCAATAGCCAGCAAAGCAGTAGGCAGGTAGTGCAGGAATCCCCTGCAGTCATCTCCCTCCTAAACAGTATACCATTTTGGATACTGTTGAGGGAGATGGCTCATCAGGGCTCGGGGAATGCAGCAGCAGCCAGATTCATGGCACCATGGGTGGCTCTGCAGCACATGAGGGGGGAAAAAAAGAGGGAAGGGCAATAGTAATAGGGTATTCAATTGTCAGGGGAATAGATAGGCTTTTTCTTCTGCGGCCGCAAACGAGACTCCAGGATGGTATGTTGCCTCCCTGGTGCAAAGGTCAGGATGTCACTGAACGACTGCAGAACATTCTGGAGGGGAGGGTGAACAGCCAGTTGTCGTGGTGCATGTTGGGCACCAACGATATAGGTAAAAAAAGGGATGGAGGTCCTACAAGGTGAATTTAGGGAGCTAGGAGATAAACTTAAAAGTAGGACCCTCAAAGGTATGTAATCTCCGGAATACTACCAGTACCACGGGCCAGTCAGAGTAGAAATAGGAGGATAATGCAAATGAATACGTGGCTTGAAAAGTGGTGCAAGGGGGAGGGATTCAAATTTTTAGGGCACTGGGACCAGTTTCTGGGGGAGGTGGGACCGGTACAAACAGGACGGTTTGCACCTGGAATGGAATGGAACCAATTGTTCTTGGGGGAGTGTTTGCTAGTGCTGTCGGGGAGGGGTTAAACTAATGTGGCAGGGGGGATGGGTACAAGAGCAGAGAGGCAGGAGGGTGTAAAATGAGGGTAGAAAGCATTAGGGTAGCAAGGTGAAAAGGTAAAGTGGCAGGCAGACAAAAACCAGGGCGAAAAAATCAAAAAAAGGGCCACTTTTCAGCAAAATTGTATAAGGGGTAAATGCGTTTGTAAAGACAAGCCTGAAGGCTTTGTGTCTCATGGCAAGGAGTATTCGTAATAAGGTGGACGAGTTGAACGTGCAGATAGATATTAATGATTATGATATAGTTGGGATCACGGAGACATGGCTCCAGCGTGACGTAGGCTGGAGCTGAACATCCAGGGATATTCAATATTCAGGAGGGATAGAGAGAAAGGAAAAGGAGGTGGGGTAGCGTTGCTGGTTAGAGAGGAGATTAAAGCAATGGAAAGGAAGGACATTAGCTTGGAGGATGTGGAATCGGTATGGTAGAGCTACAAAACACTAAGGGGCAGAAAACGCTGGTGGGTGTTGTGTACAGGCCACCTAACAGTAGCAGAGAAGTTGGGGATGGTATCAAACAGGAAATTAGAAATGCGTGCGACAAAGGCAAAACAGTTATAATGGGTGACTTCAATCTACATATAGATTGGGTTAATCAAATTGGCAGGGGTGCTGAGGAAGAGGATTTTTTTTGGAATGTATGCGGGAATAGTTATCTAAATCAACATGTAGAGGAACCGACGAGAGAGCAGGCTATTTTAGACTGGGTTTTGAGTAATGAGGAAGGGGTAATTAGCCGTCTTGTTGTACGTGCCCCCCTTGGGCAAGAGTGACCATAATATGGTTGAGTTCTTCATTAGGATGGAGAGTGACATTGTTATTCAGAAACAATGGTTCTGAACTTAAAGAAAGGTAACTTTGAGGGTATGAGACGTGAATTGGCCAAGATTGACTGGCAATTAATTCTAAAAGGGTTGACGGTGGATATACAATGGAAGACATTTAAAGACTGCATGGATGAACTACAAAAATTGTTCATCCCAGTTTGGCAAAAGAATAAATCGGGGAAGGTAGTGCATCCGTGGATAACAAGGGAAATCAGGGATAGTATCAAAGCAAAGGATGATGCGTACAAAGTAGCCAGAAAAAGCAGCATACCAGAGGACTGGGAGAAATTCAGAGACCAGCAGAGGAGGACAAAGGGCTTAATTAGGAAAGGAAAAATAGATTATGAAAGAAAACTGGCAGGGAACATAAAAACTGACTGCAAAAGTTTTTATAGATATGTGAAGAGAAAGAGGTTAGTTAAAACAAATGTAGGTCCCTTGCAGTCAGAAACAGGTGAGTTGATCATGGGAACAAGGATATGGCGGACCAATTGAATAACTACTTTGGTTCCGTCTTCACTAAGGAAGACATAAATAATCTGCCTGAAATAGCAGGGGACTGTGGGTCAAAGGAGGAATTGAGTGAAATCCAGGTCAGTCGGGAAGTGGTGTTGGGTAAATTGAATAGATTAAAGGCCGATAAATCCCCAGGGCCAGATAGGCTGCATCCCAGAGTACTTAAGGAAGTAGCTCAGGAAATAGTGGATGCATTAGTGATAATCTTTCAAAACTCTTTAGATTCTGGAGTGGTTCCTGAGGATTGGCGGGTAGCAAATGTAACCCCTCTTTTTAAGAAGGGAGGGAGAGAGAAAAACGGGGAATTACAGACCAGTTAGTCTAACATCGGTAGTGGGGAAACTGCTAGAGTCAGTTATTAAAGATGGGATAGCAGCACATTTGGAAAGTGGTGAAATCATTGGACAAAGTCAGCATGGATTTACAAAAGGTAAATCATGTCTGACGAATCTTGTGGAATTTTTCGAGGATGTAACTAGTAGCGTGGATAAGGGAGAACCAGTGGATGTGGTATATCTGGACTTCCAGAAGGCTTTCGACAAGGTCCCACATAAGAGATTAGTATACAAACTTAAAGCATACGGTATTAGGGGTTCAGTATTGATGTTGGATAGAGAAAACTGGCTGGCAAACAGGAAAGCAAAGAGTAGGAGTAAACGGGTCCTTTTCACAATGGCAGCAGTAACTAGTGGGGTACCGCAGGGCTCAGTGCTGGGACCCCAGCTATTTACAATATATATTAATGATCTGGATGAGGGAATTGAAGGCAATATCTCCAAGTTTGCGGATGACACTAAGCTGGGGGGCAGTGTTCGCTGTGAGGAGGATGCTAGGAGACTGCAAGGTGACTTGGATATGCTGGGTGAGTGGGCAAATGTTTGGCAGATGCAGTATAATGTGGATAAATGTGAGGTTATCCACTTTGGTGGCAAAAACAGGAAAGCAGACTATTATTTTAAATGGTGGCCGATTAGGAAAAGGGGAGATGCAGCGAGACCTGGGTGTCATGGTACACCAGTCATTGAAAGTAGGCATGCAGGTGCAGCAGGCAGTGAAAAAAAGCGAATGGTATGTTAGCTTTCATAGCAAAAGGGATTTGAGTACAGGAGCAGGGAGGTTCTACTTCAGTTGTACAGGGTCTTGGTGAGACCACACCTGGAGTATTGCGTGCAGTTTTTGGTCTCCAAATCTGAGGAAGGACATTATTGCCATAGAGGGAGTGCAGAGAAGGTTCACCAGACTGATTCCTGGGATGTCAGGACTGTCTTATGAAGAAAGACTGGATAGACTCGGTTTATACTCTCTGGAATTTAGGAGATTAAGAGGGGATCTTATAGAAACTTACAAAATTCTTAAGGGGTTGGACAGGCTAGACGCAGGAAGATTGTTCCCGATGTTGGGGAAGTCCAGGACAAGGGTCACAGCTTAAGGATAAGGGGGAAATCCTTTAAGACCGAGATGAGAAAGACTTTTTTTCACACAGAGAGTGGTGAGTCCTCTGGAACTCTCTGCCACAGAGGGTAGTTGAGGCCAGTTCATTGGCTATATTTAAGAGAGAGTTGGATGTGGCCCTTGTGGCTAAGGGGATCAGAGGGTATGGAGAGAAGGCAGGTACGGGATACTGAGTTGGATGATCAGCCATGATCATATTGAATGGCGGTGCAGGCTCGAAGGGCTGAATGGCCTACTCCTGCACCTAATTTCTATGTTTCTAGAGTGGTTCTGATAGAGCTTACCCCCGCTCCGTCAGAGCTGCTCATCGGGCCTAGGATCCGGGATATTTCTCGGGTACCGGTTCCACACAATCTAAGCCGCCTTTCTGAGATGACCAGCATGCCATTTCGTGATGCGAAGAGACGCACACTGTACAGGATGCTCCTGCACATTCTGCACCTCCTTGCCTTCGTCTCCCGTCCCGACACACCATAGCGGACGATGTTACCACCTGAAGGCGGGGAAGGTCCCCAGTGGGGGTCCTTCTATAAGCGAGTTGTTCCCCTTTACATTGGGGACCTGGGGTGGAGAGTGTTGCAGAGAGCGCTGGTATGTAATAAACTTTTGAGTCGGTTCACGGGCTCGTCTGCCGCATGTATTTTCTGCGGCGAGCAAGAGACTGTGTTCCACGTGTATATGGAGTGTGAGAGGCTACTGCCCCTGTACCAATATCTGAAGGGGTTGTTCCTCAAGTTCTGGTTGCATTTTGGTCCCACGATTCTAGTGTTCGGACACAAGGCAGGGAGTGGGGAGAGCCGAGTGGGGGGGGGGGGACTTCCCTGTCGGTTTGCTCCTGGGCCTGGCCAAGATGGCCATTCGTGGGTCCAGGCAGCAGGCGGTCGATGGTCAGGCTAGAGTCGGCTGCCTGCCCCTTTTCCGGGCCTACGTCCGCGCACGTGTGTCCCTGGAGAGGGACATGCGGTGTCCACGGGGACTCTGGAGGCCTTCCGTGGGCGCTGGTCACCGCGTGGGGTTCAGAATATTGTGAACAATGATTGTATTGTTGTACTATAATGATTTTTTTTTATATAGTGCAATTTTTGATTATGGTTTGATGTGTTGTATTATATGATTGTGTCGAATAAAGATTTTGAAACATAAAAAAAGAGAGGGAAACAGAGAGAGGGAGAGGGAGAGGGAGAGGGAGAGGGAGAGTGGGGGGAGAGGGAGGGAGAGAGGGAGGGAGGGAGGGAGGGAGGGAGGGAGAGCGGGAGAGAGGGAGAGAGGGAGAGAGGCAGAGAGGGAGAGAGGGAGAGAGGGAGAGAGGGAGAGAGGGAGAGAGAGAGAGAGAGAGAGAGAGAGAGAGAGAGAGAGAGAGAGAGAGAGAATAGGTGCAGGAGGAGGCCATTCGGCCCTTCGAGCTAGCACCGCCATTCCTTGTGCTCATGGCTGATCGTCCCCTATCAATAACCAGGGCTGCCAACTCTCACGCATTGAGCGTGATACTAACGCATTTGAGGAAATTCTCACGCTCTCACGCTGATGACAAAAGTTTGCATGCTCAAAAAAATATTAAAAATATGTATGAATAAATAAATAAAGTCACACTCCTCCACACTCACCAATGAGAATAGTTTTTTTGTCGGCGGGTTCCCCGTAAACCATATAACCATATAACCATATAACAATTACAGCACGGAAACAGGCCTTCTCGGCCCTTCCATGCCGACCATTTGTTTCCCTTAGTCCCATCTACCTGCACTCAGACCATACCCCTCCATTCCCTTCACGTCCATATACCTATCCACTTTACTCTTAAAAGAACGTGCAATTTAGTTGGCTGAAGCCCGTCGCACACTATTTAAATGGCAATGTAGACAAAAATGCTGGAGAAACTCAGCAGGTGAGGCAGCATTTATGTCTGCGTTTAACCCTTCTTCAGACTCAAGCATTTCTGTCTACCGCTCTATAGATACTGCCTCACCCGCATTCACATTCCCGTGCAGATGGTGTAAGGGGTGAGATGCGGCGGCGGTCCTACCAGCAACCCCCCCCCCCCTTCACCCCGAGGCACCGCTCACACCTCCCACCCTCACCTCCGACGGCTGCTCTGTCCACACCGCATGGAGTTTTATCCCCGGCCCGGAGCCAGGAGTGGACCAGGTGATTGGGGGCGTCGGTGCCGCCTCCGGAGACGCGGGGATGCATCTCGGGCTATAGTTCTGCTCCGATGATCGACCCCCGGGTCTCTGTCCCTCACCTCCCCCAGACCCCCGGGGCACTGACCCTCACCTCCCCCCGACCCCAGCTGGACAGAGCACCTGGGCCGGCCCGCATTCCCGGGGAGGGGGAGAGAGGGAAATGCTCCCTGGACATCGCCAAGTCTCCGCTCACTCCGGGTGTTGGCGCCGCTTCACTGATACACTCTCACGCATAACCTAAAACACACAGTCACCCACAACCTAACACACACTCTCACACATAACCTAACATACACTCTCACACTCAACCTAACACACACTCTCACACACAAGGTTTAAAGGGATATGGGCCAAATGCGGATAAATGGGACTAGTTTAGATGGGGGCATCTTGATCTGCATGAACAAGTTCGGATGAAGGGCCTGTTTCCATGCTGTAAGACTGTGACACACTGAAGAAAGGGTGCAATTGCTCTGGAGAGGATCCAGGGGCGATTTATGAACATATTGGCGGGGCTGGAATTTTTTTTACACTTTGAAGAAAGATTTGATAACTGGGATTGTATTTTCTGTAGCAACGGAGGTGAAGAAAATACTTAGTTGAGGTGAATAATATTACGAGAATGGGACCCGTTTTGCTTAACAAAGAGTGTAAGAAGGAACTGCAGATGGTGGTTTAAACTGAAGATAGACACTAAAAGCTGGAATAACTCAGCAGGACATGCGGCATCTCTGGAGAGAGAGAATAGGTGATGTTTCGGGTCGAGACCTTCAGACTGAAGAGGTTGAAAACCAGCCATAAAACACAATGGCTGGAGATGTGTGTTATCCAACTAAGGGCAGAAATCAGAATCATGTGTTCATCTTTATTGACGTGACACCATAATAAATATATTACAGAAAAAAAAATTAATGGGGTGGCACAGTCACCACAGACCCAGATTGGATCCTGACTACGGGTGCTGTCTGTACAGTATCTGTACATTCTCCTTGTATGGAGTTAGGAATGTAATTTAGCCCAACCGTATTTATACCTAATCCAATTTGAACCATAAATGTTGCATTCAAGTGTAAGTTTAAAGACTCGCAACAGCATGCACCAGATTGCACAATTTCCAGCAGAAAAATGCAAAATCACCCTACCAAACCCCCCCTCCCTACCCCCCCTCCTCGGCTCGGTCGCTTCGTCCCCCCGCAATTTCTCACTCTCAACTCTCACCCAATGTTGGCAGCCCTGCAATAACCCGTGCCTGCCTTCTCACCATATCCTTTAACTCCACTAGCCCCTAGAGCTCCATCTAATTCTCTCTTAAATCCATCCAGTGACTTGGCCTCCACTGCTCTCTGTGGCAGGAAATTCCATAAATTCACAACTCTTTGGGTGAAAAAGTTTGTTCTCACCTCAGTCTTAAATGACTTCCCCTTTATTCTACGACTGTGGCCCCTGGTTCTGGACTCGCCCAACATTGGAAACATTTGTTCTGCATATAGCGTGTCCAGTCCTTTTATAATATTATATGTTTGTATAAAATATCCCCTCATCCTTCTAAGCTCCAGTGAATACAAGCCTAGTCTTTTCAATCTTTCCTCATAATAAAGTCCAGCCTTCCAAGGGATCAATCTCGCGAACCTACGCTGCACTGCCTCAATCACAAGGATGTCCTTCCTCAAATTAGGAGACCAAAACTGTACACAATACTCCAGATGTGGTCTCACCAGAGCCCTATATAACTGCAGAAGAACCTCTTTACTCCAATACTGAAATCCTCTTGTTATGAAGGCCAACATTCCATTAGCTTTCTTCACTGCCTGCTGTACCTGCACTCCAACCTTCTGTGACCGGTGTACAAGGACACCCAGGTCTCGCTGCACCTCCTACTTACCTAACTTAACCCCATTGAGATTATTATCTGCCCCCTTGTTTTTGCCGCCAAAGTGGATAACCTCACATTTATCTATATTATACTGCATCTGCCACGCATCTTCCCACTCACTCAACCTGTCCAGGTCACCCTGCAACCTCCTGACATCCTCTTCACAGCTCACACTGCCACCCAGCTTTGTGTCATCCGCAAACCTGCTAGTGTTGCTCCTAATTCCCTCTTCTAAATCATTAATATATATGGTAAACAGTTGCGGCCCCAACACCGAGCCTTGCGGCACTCCACTCGCCACTGCCTGCCATTCTGAAAAGGACCCGTTCACTCCTACACTTTTGCTTCCAGTCTGTCAACCAATTTTCTATCCATGTCAACACCCTACCCCCAATATCATGGGCTCTAATTTTAGTCACCAGTCTCCGGTGCGGGACCTTATCAAAGGCTTTCTCAAAGTCTAGATACACTACATCCACTGCCACCACTTCATCCATTTTACTTGTCACATCCTTAGGAGACCAAAACTGTACACAATACTCCAGATGTGGTCTCACCAGAGCCCTATACAACTGCAGAAGAACCTCTTTACTCCTATACTGAAATTCTCTTGTGATGAAGGTCAACATTCCATTAGCTTTCTTCACTGCCTGCTGTACCAGTTCGCCAACTTTCAATGACCGGTGTACAAGGACACCCAGGTCTCGATGTACCCCCCCTTACCTAACCTAACCACATTGAGATAATAATCTGCCCCTTTGTTTTTGCCGCCAAAGTGGATAACTTCACATTTATCCACATTATACTGCATCTGCCATGCATCTGCCCACTCAACCAGCCTATCCAAGTCACCTTGCAGCCTCCTAGCATCCTCCTCACAGCTAACACTGCCCCCCAGACAGAGAAGGAACGACAATAAAGGAAAGGCCATTGTAAATTGTTTTTTGGGTGAAAATGAGAAGCTGGTGTGACTTCAGTGTGGGAGAGAGAGAGAGAGAGAGAGAGACAGACAGAGATAGAGACCGAGAGAGAGAGAGGGAGAGAGAGAGAAACAGAGAGAGAGATAGACAGAGAGAGACAGAGAGGAAGAGAGAAACAGAGAGAGAGAGAGAGAGAGAGATAAAGAGAGACAGACAGAGAGAGGGAGAGCAACACAGAAAAAGAAAGAGACAGACGAGGAGACAGAGAGCGAGCGAGAGAGAGAGAGAGAGAGAGAGAGAGAGAGAGAGAGAGAATCGTGAGAGAGAGAGAGAGAGAGAGAGAGAGAGAGAGAGAGTGAGAGTGAGAGACAGAGAGAGGGAGGGGGCACAGAGGGAGAGATACAGACAGAGAGAGAGATACAGATAGAGAGACAGAGAGAGAGAGAGAGAGAGAGAGAGAGAGAGAGGGGGGCAGACAGAGAGAGAGAGTGAAAGAGAGAGAGAAACAGAGAGAGACAAAGGGAGAGACAGAGACAGTGATACAGTGTGGAAACAGGCCCTTCGGCCCATCTTTCCCACACCGGCCAACAAGCCCCATCTACACTAGTCCCACCTGTTGCCCGCGTTTCGCCCATATCCCTCCAAACCTGTACTATCCATGTACCTGTCCAAGTGTTGTGATAGTCCGAGCCTCAACTACTTCCTCTAGCAGCTCGTTCCATACACCCATGCCTCTGTGTGGAAAGTTTGCCCCTCAGATTCCTATTCAATTTTTCCTACCCCCGCGTCTCTCACCTTAAACCCATGTCGTCTGGTCCTTGATTCCCTGCTCTGGGCAAGAGACTCTGTGCGTCTACCAGATCTATTCCTCTGGTGATTTTGTACATCTCTATAAGATCACCCCTGATCCACTTGCGCTCCAAGGAATAGAGTCCCTGCCTACCCCAACCTCTCCCTGTAGCTCAGGCCCCTGGATTCCCGGCAACACATCGTAAATCTTCTCCGCGCCCTTTATAAGCTCGACGACATCTTTCCTGTAACACGGTGCCCAGAACGGAACGCAATGCAGCCTCACCAACGTGTCCTCCCGACTTCCAGACTCAATACAGAGAGAGAGGGAGAGAGTGAGAGACAGAGAGAGACACAGAGAGAGAGAGAGAGAGAGAGACAGAGAGAGAGAGAGAGAGAGAGGAGAGAGAGAGAGAGAGAGAGAGAGAGAGAGAGAGAGAGGTTGTGTTTTCTTCTCAGCTCTGCGGTTGAGAAGGATTGAAGCAGCCTTTCAAGGATTTTGCTGTTGGAGAAGGAACAGAGGCAGAGGGGCTTCATAGTTTAACATCGTTGGACTGTTGAAACTTTCCTCTGGTCTAGGATTCCTCTACTAGTGCGAAAATTCCTGAGTGTTCTCTACATTGTCGAGGGTGCGGTTGTCGTTGGCGGACTGCCAAGAGTGCCTGGAGATCGAGGGCACGAAGATTGCGGTGTCTTTGTCTTTTTTGCACCGTTTCTCTGCCCTAAATTCATTATGCACAGTGCGGATGCCTGGCTTAATGTGAAGAAGGTACTTTTGCTTCCGGCTCGACTGGGATAGAGCTTCCCAAAAGCTGCTCTCGGATGTGGACGAACTTGGGGACTTTCCTGCTTCAGCTGGAGGTTTCTGCTTTCTGCTGCCTGTCTTTGACTGTGACTGTCTCTGGAACTTAACTTGGAGCTGAGCTGCTGGGGTGCCTGGAGCTGGTTTGTGCCTATGTCAGGATGGCGATGGCTGGGGCCTACCTACGCAGTGGCAACAGTGGCGGGTACGAGGCCATCTCAGCATGAGCCTCATGTTGACTTGGATTGGGACGGGTTTGGTATCTCGGTTCAAACTGGGCCTATGATGTCCAGGGGAGACATTACAAAGGCCTTGAATGAACTTCTTGGGAGGGGAGCTGTTGTCTCTTCCGAGCTCGAAAGAGGAAAGGGTGGTGGTGATACTAAAGACCCGGGAGGGTGTGGCCCGAGCATTGGAGCTGGGGGTTTCAGTGAGGGGGGGTCCACATGCAGGTGGATCCGTGGTTATCCAGGGTGAGACCAGTTTTCCTGCGGAGCTGCCCCGCATGTATTCCAGACGCATCACTTATTCCACACCTGTCTAAGTTTGGGGAGGTGCGATCTAAGTGCTTTAGGCTCATGCACCCTGGGGGGGGGACCCAGAGGAAAAATGGGTCTTCAGTTTCAAGAGGAGGGTGTTCATGAAGGTGGATGAGGGGGATGGCGCTGAGGGGAGTTTCGAGGTGGAGTATAGGGGTCTCCCTAGAACCGTGCGTTGGAGTTGGGGAAAAGCACGGTGTCATGCGTGCGGCGAATTTGGACATCTCCGGAGGGAGTGTCCTATTCGCGGGAAGTCACTGCGAGAAGTTCTAGCGCAGCGGCCCAGGGATGCATTGCTGGCCCATCCGGCGTGGCTCGTCAAACATCAGTGGCGCGGCGTTTCGGTTGTGTGGTACTGCTGACCCGGCTAGGGCCTGCCAGCTCTGCCTCGGTGATCCAGGGCGGCAATAATAGCCCATCTGGGCCTGCAGGTTCTGCCTTGGGGACCCAGGGGCAGCGATAGCCCCCGCCCCCCCAATGTCTTGAACTTTGTGGTGGCGGGCTGAAGGCGAGGCACAGGGGGAGGGGGTTGAGGTAAGGGGGCAATTGGGAGAAGCAAGAGGCAGGAGAAGAAGAAGGACAGAGAGAAAGTCCGCCCGAGCGAGTCAAACGGATGATCGGGTGCGCACCTGCCGAGTTCTGATAACACCCAAGGGGTGCCT
Source organism: Okamejei kenojei (assembly GCA_035221665.1). Classification (NCBI taxonomy): domain Eukaryota; kingdom Metazoa; phylum Chordata; class Chondrichthyes; order Rajiformes; family Rajidae; genus Okamejei; species Okamejei kenojei. Next base: position 113,131 of record CM069144.1, read on the forward strand.
GCCAGCTCCAGTGTGGTGCAGTTTGCACCTGTCGTGGCCCAGCAAGGAGCTGAGGTGGTTCAGATGGGGGCAGGGAAGCTAAAAACGTGCGGGGTGCTAAAGTGGCTGGGGATAGTGTGGAGGCCGAAGACACTTCTGTTATGGAGGTCACCGTACTGCCACATGCTAGCGGGACAAAAAGGAGGTTAGTGCCTGGCGAGGAAGAGCAAGGGCGTGGGTCCAAAGTGAGGGGGATGTCTTTCTCCAGACCTTCCACCACTGATGTGGTTGGTGGGCTTGAACAGGTGTCCTCCGGGTCGGAGGTTGGGCCTCTATCTCAGGGATCTTCCGCGAGTATTGTAAGACCATGTGCTGCGGTTGACTCCTCTGGTGGTGTGTCTTCGGAGCGGGAGGATGCCCCTTCGTTTCAGGGGACCTCTGAGGGGGTTATCTCATCGGGTGTTGAGGTTAGCTCCCCTGGGTGTGTGTCCTCTGGGTCGGAGGAGGTCCCCTCGTTTCAGAGACCTACTGAGGGTGTTGGCACGCCAGATGATGGGGTTTGCTCCCCTGGTAGTGTGCCCCCTGAGACGGGGGATGAGCAGAGTCAGCCCGAAGGGGGAAGTTCAGGGGCATTGGTGTACCACTCTGTGCTCCTTATCAGAGCCAATGGAGGTGCTGGGGGATGTGCTGCCTCTCCGGCTGAGTCCGGCAGGGGAGAGTTTTTAAAGGCAAGAGGAGATTCTCTGGGTGTTGCCTGTGGAGAGGGTACTCTGGGTGCTGTGGAGGTCGGGGCTGTTTCGGGTCGTGATCCTCCTTCAGTTTCGAGGGATGCCAGTGTACCACAGGCCCTGGGGTGCCTCTTATTTTTTCTTCCCAGGCCCAGACGTGGAGGGTGATGGGAGAGTGCAGGAGTCGCCAGCCAGTCAGTGGGGCTGCTTGTTGCGGTCAGGGGTGTCGGGACCCTTCCCTGGCATTGATCCTGGGGAGGGTGGTGGCATGCCGGGGAGGGGGAGAGTGATGGGGCCAGTTTGTTGTGTGTGTAGCGGGATTAGTGAACTTTTCGAGAGTTCTGGTCTTTCAATTTTTGATAACGACCCTGGGATCTGCACTGGTAAGCTTGTTGTTTCAGGTGCGAGTGGGTTGGCCGAGTGCCCAGACTCCAAGGCCGTGTATCATGCAACAGTTATCTGTGAGGAGCGAGAGTTCCTAAAAACAAGTCATACCCTCAGAACAAAAAAGGATGCTGCAAAGAAACGGTGGGAGGATTGGCCAGCTTTGATTAAGAGTCTCGAGGCTATCCTTGGCAACAAGGACAGCGATCTTCCTGACTCTGAGAAGAGACAGTTTGGGGACTTTTTGGAGTTCCTCAGAGAGAGAGAGTCTAGGCGGAGTGTGAGGATCTCAATTTAGTGTGCCTGCACATTCACAGTAGCTACATTAAATTTAAACGGGAGTAGAGAGAGTTTTCGCAGATTTCAGCTTTTATCAGTCCTTGGAGAGGGGAAATTTGTGGTGTGTTTTCTGCAAGAGACGCAAACTGTTGTTAGTGATGAACCCACCTGGCAACTAGACTGGGAAGGGGGGGGTCTACATGAGCCATCTCAGCTCGAACTCGAGTGGGGTGGCCTTTCTGTTGGCCCCGAATTTTCTGCCAAATGTTTTAAAAGTGCAAGAAGTTGTGCCAGGACGTTTACTCCATCTGGCCGTGAGCCTGGATGGCATGCCGTTGCATTTCATTAACGTGTATGCCCCTAGCTCCGGCACGATGCAGGCCGGCCTACTTCAGGAGGTGACTGTTCTGTTGAGCACAATTGATAGGGGAGAGTGTGTCTTCCTTGGTGCGGATTTTAATTGCACACTTGAGGCGCGAGACCGTTCTGGTACTCAGTGTGCCCCTGCTGTAGCGAAGAAGCCGAGAGGGTTGATTGAATCCTTTGAGTTGGTTGATGCCTGGCGAACCTCCACCCGGATTCCACTGCTTTTTCGCGGAGGTCTGAGGGTGGTGGTTCCCGCATTCATCGAATATATATTTCACGAGCGTTTGTTTCCCGTGTCTCGGCGGCAACAATGTGGCTGGTGCCGTGCTCGGACAACTGTCTGGTGCGTGTGGATTTCAATCCAGTGCGCGCTCGGGCTGGGTCCGCGTACTGGCACTTTAACAACAGGCTGCTAGAGGATCGGTGTTTCCGGGAAGCATTCAGTCGGTTTTGGGGGAAGTGGAGAGAGAGGCAGAGGTGCTTCTCTTCCCTTAGGCAGTGGTGGGATGTGGGGAAAGCTCACATCCATCACTTTTGTAAGGATTATACGTGGGGGTCGACCGGAAGGCGGGACTCAACGGTCGAGAGGCTTGAGAGGGAGATACTGGACGCAGAGTCTCGTCTGGGTCGGTTTGGTGAAGACTCCTGCGAATGGGGAGAGTTTCAGGTGAAGAAGGAAGCTTTGAGGAGCCTGCTGCTTGAGCGGTCCCGAGGCGCCTACGTGAGGTCGCGGGTCCAGATGCTGCGCGATCTGGACCGAGCTTCGCCTTTCTTTTTTTCTCTGGAGAAGGGGCGGGGAGCTCGCAAACAGCTCGCGGAGCTGCTCGCAGACGACGGCTCCTCTGTCACTGATCCAGAGAGGATCAGTGCCTTGGTCAGGTCCTTTTATGGGTCCCTGTTCACTGCGGATAGATTCAACAGGGAGGCTCAGCGAGATCTGTGGGAGGGTCTGCCGACTGTAGATAGGGGGTGCAGATCTTCTTGATGGCCCCTTATCTTTAGAGGAGTTGACTCGTGCCCTGCATCAGCTCAGGAGCGGTAAGTCCTCTGGGATGGATGGGCTGACGGTAGAGTTTGTTAGAGCGTTCTGGGATGTCCTTGGTGGAGATTACATGTTGGTTCTGGGGGAGAGCCTGGCGACCGGGGAGATGCCCCTCTCGTGGGCGCGGGCAGTTGTTGTCCTGCTGCCCAAAAAGGGCGAACTCCGCTTGTTGAAGAACTGGCGCCCGGTCTCTCTCCTATGCACATAGTATAAAGTTTTTGCACGGGCAATGGCAAATCGCCTGGGCTCCGTGCTGTCTCAACTGATTCATCCTGACCTGTCCTATACAGTCCCTGGCCGGTCCATTCAGGATAACATCCACCTGGTAAGGGACCTGATTCATCTAGCCCAGGGCACTGGTCAGTCAGCTGCTTTTCTGTCTCTTGATCAGGAGAAGGCTTTTGATAGGGTGGAACATGGAATACCTTTCGGGACGTTGCAAGCGTTTGGGTTTGGGCCGCATTTCGTGGCCCGGGTCCGGCTTTTGTACACTGCAGTGGAGTGCCTTGTGAAGGTTGAAATGGTGCATTGTTGTCTCCTTTTCATTTTGGGAGGGGGCCCGTCAGGGGTGACGCCCCCATGTCGGGTCAGTTATACTCGGTCTGTGTGGAGCCGTTCCTGTGTCTTCTTCGGAGGAGTTGACCGGCCTGGCCCTACCTGGCCCGGGGTGGAGGTGGTTCTTTCGGCGTATGCCGATGATGTACTCCTTATGCTCACTGATCCTGGTGACCTGCGTAGGATGCGTGACTGCCAGGAGATTTTCTCGGCTGCATCTTCTGCTAGGATTAACTGGAGTAAGTGTTCTGGACTTTTAGTGGGTGAGTGGCAGGTAGACTCCCTGCCAGAGGAGATGGTAATGTTTGCGTGGAGTACCACGCACCTCCTCTATCTGGGGATGTACCTGAGTCCCACTGAGGATGCTTGGCCGGCAAACTGGCAGGAGTTGGAGAGGAAAGTGATCGCCCGGTTGGGGCGCTGGTCAGGCCTGCTTGGAGTTATTTCCTTTCGTGGGAGGGTGCTGGTCATAAACCAGCTGGTGGCCTCCATGTTGATGGTACCGGCTGGCTACTCTTGTGCCGCCCTCTATTTTTTGCAACTGCTTTACAGAAGAAGCTGGTAGATTTCTTTTGAGGAAATAGGAATCACTGTGTTTCTGCGGCGGTCCTGAGCCTCCCGTTAGAGGAGGGCGGCCAGTCCTTGGTAGGTGTGCGTACCCAGGTGGCAGCTCTCCGCCTCAGGACTCTGCGGAGGTACATGTACGTAGAGAACCCACCCAGATGGCACGCTCTGGCCACGTATTTTTTCCGTCGGGGTCGTTGTCTAAGGGGGATCTCACGGCTCCTGGTGGCGGGTATCAGTCGACCCGCCCTAAGGGGTTTGCCTGTCTTCTACCGGGATGTGCTAAGAGTGAGGAATTTGGTTGTTTTCAGCCAGCGTGTTGCTCCACGAGGGGAGGAGGTTGGCGTGGCTGCGGGAGTGGCCGGTCCTCACCCTGTCATGGCGGGTGTCGAGGAGAGGCGAGTGCCTAGAGTGGTTCTGATAGAGCTTACCCCCGCTCCGTCTGATCTGCTCATCAGGCCTAGGATCCGGGATATTTCTCGGGTACCGGTTCCACACAATCTAAGCCGCCTTTCTGAGATGACCAGCTTGCCATTTCGTGATGCCAAGAGACGCACACTGTACAGGATGCTCCTGCACATTCTGCACATCCTTGCCTTCGTCTCCCGTCCCGATACGCCATGGCGGACGGTGTTACCACCTGAAGGCGGGGGAGGTCCTCAGTGGGGGTCCTTCTATAAGCGAGTTGTTCCCCTTTACATTGGGGACCTGGGGTGGAGAGTGTTGCACAGAGCGGTGGTTTGAAATAAACTTTTGAGTCGTTTCACGGGCTCGTCTGCAGCATGTATTTTCTGTGGCGAGGAAGAGTGGGGAGAGCCGAGTGGGGGGGGGGGACTTCCCTGTCGGTTTGCTCCTGGGCCTGGCCAAGATGGCCATTCGCGGGTCCAGGCAGTGGGCAGTCGATGGTCAGGCTAGAGTCGGCTGCCTGCCCCTTTTCCGGGCCTACGTCCGTGCATGTGTGTCCCTGGAGCGGGAACATGCGGTGTCCACGGGGACTCTGGAGGCCTTCCGTGGGCGCTGGTCACCGCGTGGAGTTCAGAGTATTGTGAACAATGATTGTATTGTTGTACTATAATGGTTTTATATAGTGCCATTTTTTGATTATGGTTTGATGTGTTGTATTATATGATTGTGTCAAATAAAGTTTTTGAAACATTAAAAAAAAAGAGACACACAAACACACAGAGGGAGATAGAGAGAGGGAGAGGGAGAGAGAGAGACACAGAGAGAGAGAGAGAGAGAGGGAGAGAGAGAGAGAGAGAGAGAGAGAGAGAGAGAGAGAGAGAGAGAGAGAGAGAGAGAGAGAGAGAGAGAGAGAGAGAGAGAGAGAGAGAGTGATAAGGAACTGCAGATGCTGGGTTGCACCGAAGATAGACACAAAGTGCTGGAGTAACTCAACGGGTCAGGCAGCATCTCTGGAGAGAACTTTTCCACCCATGGAGTTGCTAATCTGTGGGATTCCCTGCCTCAGAGGGTGGTGGAGGCTGGTTCTCTGGATGTTTCTTTCAACAGGGAGCTAGATAGAGCTCTTAAAGATAGCGGAGACTGTGGATATGGGGAGAAGGCAGGAACGGGGTGCTGATTGGGGATGATCAGCATGATCACAGTGAATGGCGGGCCGAAGGGCAGAATGGCCTCCTCCTGCCCCTGGTGTCTATTGTCCAGTGAAGGTGATTTGACTCTTACTGGTAGACAAAAGTGCTGGAGAAACGCAGCATGTGAGGCAGCACCTATGGAGCGAAGGAAATGGATCTTGAGTCTGAAGAAGGGTCGCAACTCGAATCGTCACCTATTCCTTCGCTCCGTAGATGCTGCCTCACCCGCTGAGTTACTCCAACATTTTGAGTCTAACTTCGATTTTCCAGCATCTGCAGTTCCTTCTTAAACATTTAGACGATATTGTTGTCTCATTTATTCCATTCCATTGCGGTTCTTATAAAGATTAGATTAGATTAGATTTCTTTATTGTCATTCAGACCTTACGGTCTGAACGAAATTGTTCAGAGGGAGGGAGAGACAGAGATAGAGACAGAGAGAGAGGAGAGAGAGAGAGAGACAGACAGAGAGAGAGAGAGACAGAGAGGCACAGGGAGATAGAGTTCCTTCTTAAACATTTAGATGATATTGTTGTCTCATTTATTCCATTCCATTGCGGTTCTTACAAAGAACAGGTCCTTATAAATCTGTCCTGGCCAATGGCGTTTCTATTTGCAGATCATTTCTCTTTCCTGTCCTATGTGTAGAGTACGTTATGTATCTATCTGCAGTTAGGCCTCGAGCAGGAATTGGTCTATGTTCACCAAACCTCTGTCCCCAGAGAGAGTGAGAGAGAGACAGAGAGACAGAGAGATGAGAGGGGGGAGAGAGAGAGAGGTGGACAGATAGAGAGAGAGGGGGGAGACAGAGAGACAGAGAGAGAGATAGAGAGAGAGAGGCAGAGAGAGAGAGAGAGGCAGAGAGACGAGAGAGAGAGAGAGAGAGAGCAGCGGCAGAGAGACAGAGCGAGAGAGGAGATGGGAGAGAGAGAGAGAGAGAGAGAGAGAGAGAGCAGCGAGAGAGTCAGAGAGAGAGGGACACAGAGAGAGACAGCAGGGCAGCCAACTCTCACGCTTTGAGTGTGAGAATCACGCATTTTAACAAATTCTCATGCCCTGATGCTTATCAAAATTTTCTCACGTTCTGTGGTGAGAAATTCTGTGATCAATGAAAATGTTGAAACTTAGATAAACTGCATGGTCCGCGGGTGTTGGAGAGCCGGGGCTGAGGGGGGGGGGGGGGGTGTGGGAAGCAGAAGCAGGGCAGGAGAGAGAGAGAGGGAGAGAGAGAGAGAGATGTGGACGGGGATTCGGGGAGGGCTGGCGGGCTGGCGAGTGAGAGAGAGAGAGAGAGAGAGTTTGCCGGGGACCAATGCCGGAACGTGGCGAGTGTTTTAACGGGGCTGGCGAGTGTTTGTGGGGCAGGGTGGGCGTGTCGCTTGCTGCAGCAGCGGCCAGGGAGCCAGCTTCAGTGGTAAAACCTCAGGTTCCTGGGCCGTCGGAGAAGGAGAGGCGGGGCCGGAATCGTTGCGCCGCTGCCGTGAGAGGAATGGGCGAAGGGACAGAGACTCTCAAGTAAGGGCGAAGGGTGGGCTGAGAGAGAGGGGAAGGAGACGGGGAGAGAGAGGGGGGGGTGAGTAGAGAGATATGAGAGTGAGTAGAGTAGAGTGATGAGGGGAGAGACAGAGAGGGGTTGAGAGAGTGAGAATGGGGAATGAGAGAGAGTGGGGGGGGGGTGGGGGGGGGAGAGGAGGGGGGCAGACAGAGAGTGAGGGAGATAGAGGTAGGGAGAGAGGGGGGAGAGTGAGGGGTGGGAAGGGGAGAGTGGGAGTGGGAAGGGGAGTGGGAAGAGTAGAGAGGGGGATGAGAGGGTGTGAGAGAGAGGAGAGGGTAGGAGCGAAACGGGGAGAGAGGGGAATAGAGGGGTGGAGAGAGAGGGGAGAGATGGAGGGAAAGAGGGAGGGGAGAGAGTGAGAATTGGGAGGAGACAGAGGATGGGGGGGAGGGGGGGAGAAGGCAGTGTGAGAGGGGGAGAGAGAGGGGTGGTTGAGGTGGTGAGAGGGGAAGAGGGAGAGCAGGGGAAAGAGCAGAGAGAGAGTGAGAGAGAGGGGCTGAAGAGAAGGAGGAGATAGAGTGAGGAGATGGGAGACAGGAGAAAGAAAGAGGGGAAGAGGAGCAAGGGGGAGTGGGGGCGAGGTGGGAGGGAGTAAGGGGGAGAGACAAGAAGAGAGAGGAGGAGAGAGTGGGGAGAGAGGGCGGAGAAGAGATGATAGAGAGAGGGAGAGAGAGATGGGAGAGAGAGAGCGTGTGGAGAAGGGAGAGAGAGAGGGGGCCAGAGAGAGTGAGAGAGATAGAGGTGAGGGAGGTGAGAGAGAGAAGGAGAGAAGCGGGAAAGAGAGAGGGGAGAAAAGGGGGAAAGAGGAGGGGAGAGCAAGAGGAGAGAGAGAAGAGAGGGAGAAAGGAGGAGAGAGAAGAAAGAGGGGGGGAGAGGAAGAGAGAGGGAGGGAGAGAGAGAGAGGGGGCGAGGGGGAGAGAGGGGGGGGTGAGGAGGAGAGGGGGAGGGGGAGAGAGAGGATGAGGGGAGAGAGGGGGGGGAGGGAGGGGTGGAGACGAGGGGGATTAGGGGGAGGGGGAGAAAGGGGTAGAGAGAGGAGAGAGTGGGGGATAGAGAGGCAGGGCTGCCCAACTCCCATGCGGTTAGTGAGCGTGAGAATCAGCAATTTCGCCAATTCTCACGCTGATCACAATTTCTCACCTCCCCTCTTCTCGCGCTCTGTCGTGAGAAAATTCTGTGATCAACGGAAATTTCAAAACTCATATCAAACTACTGCAATGGCCATGGGATGTTGGAAGCAGAAGCAACGACGGGACAGATGCGGACAGGGCCACCGTCACACCCAAATTATCTCTAGAGGGGGCTGGCGAATGTTTGCCGGGCTGGCGAGTCGCTCACTGCAGCTCCTTCCATGTATGCAGCCTCAGTGCAAGTCGTCGCAAAAAAGCGTTATGGCCGCTGCCGTAGAGTCTATGTGCCAAAATTCGCCCAGGTGACTGGCATGGGATCACAAGCTCTACGTCACGTTTTTTCAGGTGTGCATCCTGGAAGGACAAACAACCAGTGGCTGCTGGAAGTAAGTACCAGGCAAAACTGGGTAGCAACGTTGAAGATAGTGAGATAATAATATATAAGCATCTGGATAAAACAGAGGTCTGATCAGGAACAGTCCAACATGGATTTGTGCCTCGGAAGTGGTCATGTTTGACAAACCTTCTTAAATTTTTTGAAGCGGTTCACTACTAGGAAATTGATGAGGGTAAAGCAGTGGATGTTGTCTATAGGATTTCAGTAAGGCCTCAATTTGACAAGGTTCCCCCATGGAAGTTGTTAACGGATCAAGGTTCAAAAATCTTTTTTGGTGTTAAATAGGCCGAGTAGCAAGATGCCATTCAACAGAGGCTGAATGTGGAGATGTCAGAGAGTAAAGGTGGATGGCTGTTTGTCAGTTTGGAAGCCGTGACCAGTGGGTGCCCTCAGGGTATCTGTGTTGGGGTCCACTGTTGTTTGTCATGTACATCAATGATCTGGATGTTTGATGGGTGGAAAATTGGATAAGTAAGTAATGTGCAGATGATACTAAGATAGGTGTGTGTGTGTTTGTGGGATAATGAAAAGTATATTTTCAAAGTCCTACAAAGTCTACAGGAGAGATTTGGGGCCATTTGGAAAAGTGGCATAAAAGATGGCAGATGGAGTTTATGTCATGCTGATAAAGTGTGAAGTTCTACATTTTGGGCTGGACAAATCAAAATAGGACGTACATGGTAAATGGTATGAATTGTGGAATCGTGGAACAGAGGGATCTAGAGGAATACACTGTCTAGTTCCCTAAAGGTGGAATCGCATGCAGATAGGGTGGTAAAATAAAGCCTTTTGGGTTGGTTTGGACTTGTGCTTGGCTTTCTTTATAATCAGATCATTGAATATAGGAAGTAGGGAAGTAATGTTAAAAATTGTACAAGGCATTGGTAAGACCAATTTCGCAACCAATTCTGGAGTATGGTGTGAAACAATTTTGGTCGCCTAGTTAATAGGAAGGATGTCAACAAAATAGAGAGTAGTACATATATACAGAGGAGATTTACTAGAATGTTGCCAGGGTTCCAGCAACTATGTTACAGAGAAAGTTGAACAAGTTAAGTCTTTATTCTTTGGAGCGCAGAGGTTCAGGGGGTACTTGATGAGTCTTTAAATGATGAAAGGGATAGACAGAGTTGACGTGGATACGTTTTTCCCATTGAGGGTAGGGAAGATTCAAACAAAGAGGGCATGACATGAGAATTAAGGGACAGGAGTTTGGGCGTAAGTGAGGGGGAAACTTCTTTACTCAGAGGGTGGTGCTGTGTGGAATGAGCTTCAGCAGAAGTGGTGGAGCAGGATCGTTTTAATATTGATTGAGGTAGTGGATAGGTATATGGACGTGAAGGGAATGGAGGAGTATGGTTTGAGTGCAGGTAGATGGAACTAGGGGAAAAACAAATGGTCGGCACGGACTGGAAGGCCGACCGAGAGGGGCCTGTTTTCGTGCTCGTAGATTGTTATTATGGTTATTATGGTTATAGTGAGACTTCAAATGGGGGTAGGTTGGAGAAAGCGTCCTGCTTGCTGCTGATTTCACTTACTGTAATGCAGGAAATAATGTTCCGATGTTGGGGGAGAGAACCAGGGGTCCACACTTTAAGAATAAAGGGGGGGGGGGCAGTTTACGGACTGAGACGAGGACAAGCTTTCTATCATGGCAGAGAGTTGTGAAGCTGTGATTTCTCTGCCACAGAAGGCAGTGCAGACAAATTCACTGGATGTTTTTAAGAGAGACTTACATTTAGTTGTTGGGGCTAACGAAATCAAGGGATATGGGGAAAAAACAGGAAAGAGGTACTTATTTTAGATGAATAGCCATGATCATATTGAATGGCAGTGCTGGCTCGAAAGGACTATGGCCTATTCCTGCACCAATTTTCTATGTTTCTATGCTTGAGTATGTGGCAATAAAACACGATCACTTGATTTTGAAACATTCATGCATGGTGGCGGTATAATGTAGACATAGGGTGATACAGTGTGAAAACAGGCCCTTCGGCGCAACTTGCCCACACCCGCCAACATGTCCCAGCTACGCTACCTGCTTTTGGTCCATACATCCAAACCTGTCCTATCCATGTATCAGTCTAACTGTTTCTTAAATGTTGGGGTGGTCCTTGGCTCAACTACCTCCTCTGGCTGATTTTTCCTTGTGGATAAAGTTACCCCTTAAAAAGTTACCTCTTTAAAATACTTCATAGAAAAAACATTGAAATCATACTTCCACAATGCATAAAAACATGATTTTAATACAGCAAATTAAAAAAAGTCCCTACCCTGGGAAGGGAGACACCCTTCTTCCACACCCTCTCCCCACTCCGTTGCTCCACTCCCTCACCGGGTACCCCTAAGGCCAGTGATCAATGATCGCTCAGCCTCCCCACTTTCCAAAATGCTCCGCAGCCCCTGGTTCAGACGGAGAACACTGCCAGATGTGAGAGTGCAACTCAGGCCAGTTGTCCGTGATGTCTGGATCCCAATGCTCAGAGCTTAATGTTTCGGAGTTGGCTAATGTTATTGATTTGTAATTAGCCTGATTTATAATTATTGACAAAACCTTAATTTATTAATCCGGAATATCCAGCGGAATGGGATAAGTGTAATATTAAAATGACATGCAAGCTGTCAGGCTGTCTGTCACAACATACAGCCCTGATAAACCATTATTTCATTCAGTTAAATATTGGGAAGGTAGCACTATTGTCATTTGCCACTCAACTATTATGTTTGTTTATCTCACTGACTATTTTTACCCGCCCCCCCCCCCCCCAATTAATTTGACAGGTTGAATAGAAATGCCCCCAATCTCGTTGTTTTATTAATTTAACATGTAGATTAACATCCTCAAGGAGTGTAATCAGATGGAAACGGATTCAGATGCAATGTTTAGGAGCTTGTTCAAAGAAAGGGCATATTTTAAAGGAGTGACAGAGATACTTGCAGGGAATGTGTGAGGAGATTATTATTTGACTTAGTTTTAGCTTGAACTAGGACATCTGAAGATTCAAAATTTAATATATTAATTGTGCTGATACTGACCCCAACCAACCATGTAATGAATATCATCCATTCTGGAGGTTTTACTTGTATGATGCCATTTAAACTTCACTTGGATTTCAATCACTTCAATGTAAAAGTAATTGGGAATGGGGAGCATTGGAACAAAAAATTGCCCTCAGTACATATTACACTGTAATGTAATAATGTATGCATGTTGGTAAGTGCAATCAAAACAAATATCTTTTTATCATTGTTGTTTCATGAATACCACAGAAAATATTATGTACTCTCAAGATCACAGTTAATAGAATAATATTGCTTAAATATATAATTATTGGATTTTGCATTTCGGAAAACTCCCAGCTGAGAGGAAGTCAGCAAAATACTGAAAATATTGGGGGTGAAAATTACTTCAGGACAGTTTGTTACGAAAATGAAAGAAATTGTATCAGAATACGTATACAGCTGAGTGAGTTTAATTTTATGGATGGGAATTGTGTTCAACCAATTGATGACTCCTTTGACAAAGTAATTAGCATGTTAGAGAGAGTTAGATAGAGCTTTAGGGGCTAGTGGAGTCAAGGGATATGGGGAGAAGGCATATTCTCAGGAAATTAGAAATGCGTGCGACAAAGGCAAAACAGTTATAATGGGTGACTTCAATCTACATATAGATTGGGTTAATCAAATTGGCAGGGGTGCTGAGGAAGAGGATTTTTTGGAATGTATGCGGGATAGTTATCTAAATCAACATGTAGAGGAACCAACGAGAGAGCAGGCTATTTTAGACTGGGTTTTGAGTAATGAGGAAGGGGTAATTAGCCGTCTTGTTGTACGTGCCCCCTTGGGCAAGAGTGACCATAATATGGTTGAGTTCTTCATTAGGATGGAGAGTGACATTGTGTAATTCAGAAACAATGGTTCTGAACTTAAGAAATGTAACTTTGAGGTATGAGACGTGAATTGGCCAAGATTGACTGGCAATTAATTCTAAAAGGGTTGACGGTGGATATACCAATGAAGACATTTAAAGACTGCATGGATGAACTACAAAAATTGTTTAATCCCATTTGGCAAAAGAAATAAATCGGGGAAGGTAGTGCATCCGTGGATAACCAAGGGAAATCAGGATAGTATCAAAGCAAAAGGATGATGCGTACAAAGTAGCCAGAAAAAGCAGCATACCAGAGGACTGGGAGAATTCAGAGACCAGCAGAGGAGGCCAAAGGGCTTAATTAGGAAAGGAAAAATAGATTATGAAAGAAAACTGGCAGGGGAACATAAAAACTGACTGCAAAGGATTTTTATAGATATGTGAAGAGAAAGAGGTTAGTTAAAACAAATGTTAGGTCCCTTGCAGTCAGAAACAGGTGAGTTGATCATGGGGAACAAGGATATGGCGGACCAATTGAATAACTACTTTGGTTCCGTCTTCACTAAGGAAGACATAAATAATCTGCCGGAAAACAGCAGGGGACTGTGGGTCAAAGGAGGAATTGAGTGAAATCCAGGTCAGTCGGGAAGTGGTGTTGGGTAAATTGAATAGATTAAAGGCCGATAAATCCCCAGGGCCAGATAGGCTGCATCCCAGAGTACTTAAGGAAGTTAGCTCAGGAAATAGTGGATGAATTAGTGATAAATCTTCAAAACTCTTTAGATTCTGGAGTAGTTCTTGAGGATTGGCGGGTAGCAAATGTAACCCCTCTTTTTAAGAAGGGAGGGAGAGAGAAAACGGGGAATTACAGACCAGTTTAGTCTAACATCGGTAGTGGGGGAAACTGCTAGAGTCAGTTATTAAAGATGGGATAGCAGCACATTTGGAAAGTGGTGAAATCATTGGACAAAGTCAGCATGGATTTACAAAAGGTAAATCATGTTGACGAATCTTGTGGAATTTTTCGAGGATGTAACTAGTAGCGTGGATAAGGGAGAACCAGTGGATGTGGGTATATCTGGGACTTCCAGAAGGCTTTCGACAAGGTCCCACATATGAGATTAGTATACAAACTTAAAGCATACGTATTAAGGGGTTCAGTATTGATGTGGATAGAGAACTGGCTGGCAAACAGGAAGCAAAGAGTAGAGAGTAAACGGGTCCTTTTCACAATGGCAGGCAGTAACTAGTGGGGTACCGCAGGGCTCAGTGCTGGGACCCCAGTATTTACAATATATATTAATGATCTGGATGAGGGAATTGAAGGCAATATCTCCAAGTTTGCGGATGACACTAAGCTGGGGGGGCAGTGTTCGCTGTGAGGAGGATGCTAGGAGACTGCAAGGTGACTTGGATAGGCTGAGTGAGTGGGCAAATGTTTGGCAGATGCAGTATAATGTGGATAAATGTGAGGTTATCCACTTTGGTGGCAAAAACAGGAAAGCAGACTATTATTTAAATGGTGGCCGATTAGGAAAAGGGGAGATGCAGCGAGACCTGGGTGTCATGGTACACCAGTCATTGAAGTAGGCATGCAGGTGCAGCAGGCAGTGAAAAAAGCGAATGGTATGTTAGCTTTCATAGCAAAAGGATTTGAGTACAGGAGCAGGGAGGTTCTACTTCAGTTGTACAGGGTCTTGGTGAGACCACACCTGGAGTATTGCGTGCAGTTTTGGTCTCCAAATCTGAGGAAGGACATTATTGCCATAGAGGGAGTGCAGAGAAGGTTCACCAGACTGATTCCTGGGATGTCAGGACTGTCTTATGAAGAAAGACTGGATAGACTCGGTTTATACTCTCTGGAATTTAGGAGATTAAGAGGGGATCTTATAGAAACTTACAAAATTACTTAAGGGGTTGGACAGGCTAGATGCAGGAAGATTGTTCCCGATGTTGGGGAAGTCCAGGACAAGGGTCACAGCTTAAGGATAAGGGGGAAATCCTTTAAGACCGAGATGAGAAAGACTTTTTTCACACAGAGAGTGGTGAGTCTCTGGAACTCTCTGCCACAGAGGGTAGTTGAGGCCAGTTCATTGGCTATATTTAAGAGTGAGTTGGATGTGGCCCTTGTGGCTAAGGGGATCAGAGGGTATGGAGAGAAGGCAGGTACGGGACACTGAGTTGGATGATCAGCCATGATCATATTGAATGGCGGTGCAGGCTCGAAGGGCTGAATGGCCTACTCCTGCACCTAATTTCTATGTTTCTATGTTTCTAAACTGCATGCGGAGGAAGCGATACCTGCTGAGGGCGTGCTGAAGGTTGCCAGGTGCAAGGATCGCTGTCTAGAGGTATCTGCCAGAATTAACTCTTGGCACCAAGAACCGAGAACACGGTGGCAGGGCCGACCTGTGCAGCAACATCTCCACCGTCTGCATTGGATAGTGCGGGCGCCTGATGGCCAAGTTCAAGTACTTAGGATCGATGCAGATCCGTATTTCGCTCTTGTCTTTCTTTGCAGCGACAACCATAGTAGAAAACCCACCAGGTGGAGTCCGTTACTGGCTTCAGGATGCCCGTGGCCACCATCTTGCGAAGAGCAGACTCCACCTTGCCCCTCATGGCGAAGGACACACGGTGCGGGGGACGGATGACCGGCGTGATGTCGGGATTGAGGGCAATCTTGTAGCTGCAGGACAACTTCCCCAGCTTCGAGTCAAACCGGTCTGGGAATTCGGCCAGCGGATTCAGGGGTGCCTCTACCAGGTGGACATCGCTGTGGAAGCTCACCAATCCGAGGTCCTGGCAGGCCTCCAAGCCGAGCAGGGGGGCACATTTACCGTCTAGCAGGAGGAAAGAGAGGGGCCGAGAGGTCTTCCGCACCTTGCAGTGGAGAGTGGCCCTCCCCACAGGAACAAGTACGCCATCCCCATAGGCACGCAAAACAGCACTGTGGAAACGGGCTCATTTTTTCCTATCTTCCTGAACAGGCTTGGTGACATAACATTGGCAGCAGCCCCCATATGGAGAGAAGGCAGGTACGGGATACTGAGTTGGATGATCAGCCATGATCATATTGAATGGCGGTGCAGGCTCGAAGGGCTGAATGGCCTACTCCTGCACCTAATTTCTATGTTTCTATGTTTCTAAGGCAGACACGGGTTATTGACAGGGGACGGTCAGCCATGATCAGAATAAATGGCGGTGCTGGCTCGAAGGGCCGAATGGCCTCCTCCTGCACCTATTTTCTATGTTTCTATGCTAGATAACAAGGAAGCCAATGAACGTAGCAAATGTCGTTATCCATAATTTGGTCTGTGAAGTGCCCCATAAAGGATTACTGCATTAGATAAGCACATGTGGACTTGAACGTAATAGGTTAAGTCCAGGGGGTCAGATATGGGGCTTTATGTGTGGGCCAGATATATTGTCAGTGCAAAGGGGCTAGGAGCAAGGTCAAGTGTGCATCCAAGTCAAGGTCTGGAATAGTACTAGGTGTGCAGTCAAAGCTGGGACCAGGGGGTTGTTGATCACAGGGAACCTAAGCAGGTAAGCAGCTATGATCATGGTAGAATAGGGGGCCAGGTGTAGGACTGGACTCGGGGACAGGAATGAGAGAAGGTATGCTACTGGAGTCAAGGCCAGGAGTAGTACCAGGTGTACACTGAGACCCAGGTTGGCCAACATGGACCAAGTGCTTGATTATAATCTGATTTCCATACATGAATACACGAAGATCATTCATGTGCTGCACCTGTTGATCAGAGCCTGGGCTCTACTGTGGAATGTAATTAGGAATGTAATTTAATCTGATTCATAACCAATCCAATTTAAAGCATATATATTGCATTCAAGTGTAAGTTAAAAGATTCGCTACAGTATGCACCATATTTCAAGCTGCAAAATGCAAAAGTCCCAAACCAATGAGAGGGGGGAAACCCTCATCCCACCCCCCCTCCCCCCGGGTCGCTACACTCCCTCGGGCTTGGTCTCTCGCAATTTCTCACTCCCAACTCTCACCCAATATTGGCAGCCTTGAGACAGACAGAGGGAGGGAGACAGAGGCAGAGATAGATAGACAGAGAGAGAGAGAGAGAGAGAGAGAGAGAGAGAGAGAGAGAGAGAGAGAGAGAGAGAGAGAGAGAGAGAGAGAGAGAGAGAGAGAGAGAGAGAGAGAGAGAGAGAGAGAGAGAGAGAGACAGAGAGAGAGACAGAGAGAGAGAGACAGAGAGAGACAGAGACAGAAAGACAGAGACAGAAAGACAGAGGCACAGAGAGACACGTAGAGAGAGGGATGGAGAAGGAACGATAATAAAGGAATCAGGCCATTGTAAATTGCTGGTTGGGTGAAAATGAGAAGCTGGTGTGACTTCGGTGTGGGAGAGGGAGAGACAGACAGAGATACTGAGAGAGAAAGACACAGAGAGATAAAGAGAAACAGAAAGAGAGAGAGAGATAGACAGAGAGAGAGAGAGACAGAGATGAAGAGAGAGACAGAGAGCGAGATAGAGAGAGAAAAAGAGAGATTGAGGGAGAGAAAAAGAGAGTGACAGACAGAGAGAGGGAGACAAAGAGACAGAGAGTCAGAGAGAGAGTGAGAGAGAGACACAGAGAGAGTGGGTGAGGCAGAGTGAGAGAGAGAGACACTCAGAGACAGAGAGAAATAGACAGACAGAGAGAGAGTGTGTGAGAGAGAGAGACAGAGAGAGCAGAGAGAGACAGATAGAGAGCGACAGAGACAGACAGACAGAGAGAACGAGAGACAGAGAGAGAGAGACATAGAGAGACAGGGAGAGAGAGAAACAGAGAGACAGAGTGATACAGCATGGAAACAGGCCCTTCGGCCCAACTTGCCCACACCGGTCAACATGCCCCATCTACACTAGTCCCACCTGCTACCCGCGTTTGGCCCATACCCCTCCAAACCTGTCCTATCCATGTACCTGTCCAAGTGTTGTGATAGTCCCAGCGTCAATTACCTCCTCCGGCAACTCGTTCCATACACCCTGTGTGGAAAAGTTGCCCCTCAGATTCCTTTTCAATTTTTCCCACCCTGCGTCTCGCACCTTAAACCTATGTCCTCTGGTCCTTGATTCCCACACTCTGGGCAAGAGACTCTGTGCATCTACCCGATCTATTCCTCTGGTGATTTTGTACACCTCTATAAGATCAGAGACAGAGACAGAGAGACACACAGACAGACAGACAGACAGACAGACAGACATACAGCGGCAGGCAGACAGAGGCAGACAGACAGAGGCAGACAGACAGAGGCAGACAGGCAGAGAGAGAGAGTACAAAGGACAAAGGACATTTATTGTCACATACACCAGTTGGTGTAGTGAAATTTGTCTTGCCATGCAGCACACAGATAAAAATGAGACACAACACTAAAGAATTAACAATAAACATAGAAACATCCCCCTACAATGGTTCCCACTGTGGGGGAAGGCACAAAGTCCAGTCCCATCCCCATGTCCACCCATAGTCGAGCCTATTGAGGCCTCTGCAGTCGGCGCTACGACGGCCCGATGTTTTAGGCCTTCACGCCGGGTGATGGTGCTCCGGCGTCGGTAGACCCTCTCAGCAGCTTGGAACGGCCTCTTGACACCTGGAACGGCCGCTTCCTTACCGGATTCCGTGGCTTCGGAAGCCGACAAGGCCGCCCCGGATGGAGCTCCACCCCTGGCGATCTCGCCGAGAGTTCCCAGGCTCCCGATGCAAAAGTTCAACGCCGCCGCCCGCTTCACAGTCCCGCAGCTCTGTGATGTTTACCTGCGGTCTCAGCATTCAGGAGCTCCAGCGCGGCCACCCAGACAAGGTATCGCCCGCAACGCTCCGCGATGGACGTGGTTCTGGGCGGTCCCCCTCAGGAAACGCCGCTCAGGCCCGCTGGTGGGCTGCGAGGACGGGTCGAAGTTGCAGCCCGGAGAAAAGCTGCCTCTCTGACCAGGTAGAGACCCTGAAAAGTAGTTTCCCCCTTCCCCACTCCCCACCTCCCACATAAAAAAGAATACACTCGAAAACAAAACACTAAAACTCACTAAAATAAAAGAAAGAAGTTACAAGACAGACAGCTGCAGGCTGGGCAGCCATACCAACTGGACGGCGCCCCCTAGAGAGGAAGAGAGAGAGAAGGAGGCAGACAGACAGACAGACAGACAGAGACAGACAGAGAGAGATAGAGACAGTCAGAGAGAGAGAGAGAGAGAGAGAGAGAGAGAGAGAGAGAGAGAGAGAGATGGAGAGAGAGTCAGATAGAGAGTGTGTGCTACCGAACTGCAGATGCTGAGTTACACCGAAGATAGACACAAAGTGCTGGAGTAACTCAGCGGGTCAGGCAGCATCTCTAGAGAGAAACTTTGCACACAGACAGTTGTGAATCTGTGGGATTCTGTGCCTCAGAGGGCGGTGGAGGCCGGTTCTCTGGATGCCTTTTCAAGAGAGAGCTAGATCGAGCTCTTAAAGATAGCGGAGTCAGGGGATATGGGGAGAAGGCAGGAATGGTGTACTGATTGGGGATGATCAGCCATGATCACAGTGAATGGCGGTGCTGGCTCGAAGAGCCGAATGGCCTCCTCCTGTACCTGGTGTCTATTGTCCAGTGAACGTGATTTGTCTCTTGCTGGTAGACAAAAATGTTGGAGAAACACAGCGTGTGAGGCAGCATCTATGGAGCGAAGGAAATGGTTCTTGAGTCTGAAGAAGGGTCTCGAATCGTCACCTATTCCTTCGCTCCGTAGATGCTGCCTCACCCGCTGAGTTACTCCAGCATTTTGTGTCTACCTTCGATTTTCCAGCATCTGCAGTTCCTTCTTAAACATTTAGACGATATTGTTGTCTCATTTATTCCATTCTATTGCGGTTCTTACAAAGATTAGATTAGATTAGATTCCTTTATTATCATTCAGATCTTACGGTCTGA